>JBBPKP010000521.1:0-12271 GCA_038089335.1 Boletellus aff. obscurococcineus | reverse complement strand
AGATCTACGTTTAACCACGTAACTCTTCTCACTCCGAGTGTGTTGGCATCGCTCAAGACCCCAGACCTCTATCAGACTTTGTGTTACTGCGGAAGGACATGCTTGACAGCAAGATTGTTGGCATTGACCTAAGAAAAGATCTAGCTAGTCCAGATGCCCCTGCTTTCAAGCAGAAGGGTACCACCCTGAAATAACCACGTTGTACAGCTTACAACAAGAAGAGTCATCTGACTTGGAACATTTGTTGCATTTGGAATACCTCTTGCCATCCCCCACCCCTCCATGAAGGGAAAGAAACCCATTCCAAACCAGAAGGAGAAGAAGCCCCTCCATCTCTCTACCTGCTCCTTCTATCCTGTCAATTACCCCCCCACTGGTGGACACCCCCAGACTTGAACCCCCCAGGAATCCGCTGTCTGAAGAGGCCACACCCCTGACTGCTGTCCCCCTTCCTCTCCCTGCACCGGAACTGTTGCCCATCATAGCCGACCCAAACCTGCCCTCCAATATCTCCTCTGAAAGCGACCACGAAATGGACCTAGCCATATCCAGGTGTTTGAAGCTTGAAGGACTAAGCTGAAAGCAGGCCTCCCGAATGATTTTGACAGAGACCCCAAGAATGCCAATCAATGGATGCTGGCAATGATTGCCTACTTTGAAATGAATGAGACCCTCTACAATACGGAAACAGAGTGGATCCTCACCTGCCTGAATAAAATAAACACCAGAAGGGCTGCTGTATTTGTGGAAACCTGGTACCCAAAAGTGGCAGAGTCAACTTTTGCACAGTTCAAGATGGCCTTCAAGGCATCTTTTATGCTGGTAGGGCTGAAAGAGATCGCCCAAAATGAGCTTTACAATATCAAGCAAGCAGACTACCTGGACCCCAAGGAAAGGAACCCACTGAGGAAGCACCTTGGGGACTTTGACAGGTTCATCACTGCCTTTGAGATTGTGGCAGAATGAAGTGGACTAGACACCAGACATGACGAAATCTTGATTAACCTCCTGAGGAAAGGGGTACACTTCAGACCTGCCTAAATGATGATCACCATTAACCCACAACTGACAACATGGAAGTACTGGGTAAAGCAGGCTAGAAACTTTGAACAGAATGCTATACACCTCGACCAACTCCAGAACAGTAAAGAATACTATGTTCCTGGAGGAACCTCCTCTGCCCCATGACAAGACCCCAATGCAATGGACATAGATGCTGTCTGACTCTCTCCAGAGCAACAGGCAGAGTGTTTCAGGAAAAATCTCTGCTTTGTCTGCAAGAAACCCAGATGCCACTCCACCAACCATCGAAAGGAGAAGGGACAACCAATCGCATGAACCAGGACCACCCAAATGGACCCACTTGACAATTACACCTCCTCATCAAAGTACACCAGGGAAGAACTAGCCGAGGTCCTGGATATCACCCTAAGCAGGGATCCTTCTGAGATCGAACAAGACACAGCCAAGGTGCAAAGGGTAGCTCTGGAACAGGGTTTTGCTTGGGGAGGGAAGTAGTAATGTCTTCACCTCCCGAATGGATTTCCAGTGTGATTGTATCAAAAGGAGATCCCTGCTCAATGAAAATTTCCTTGAACCTCTCCTACCCTGGCAGGAAAACTGTTACAACCCTTGTGCTTATTAACAGTGGAGTAACCAAAAGTTTTATCAATCTGACCACTCTTCAAGCAGGGGGATGGACCCCCTGACAGCTGTGAATCCCTCTTATTGCCAAAAACATGAATGGCACCCAGAACCAAGCAGGGCTTATCAGGCACTACGTTCCTCTGGTAGTAATGTGTGGGGGAATTCGAGAATGGCAAGACTTCTATGTCATAAATGCAGCAAAGGATCCTGTCATTCTAGGAATCGACTGGCTCTAGAAACATAATCCATGAATTGATTGGACAAGAGGAGTGCTTACTCTAGCTGACAAACCCAGGACCCCTCCCCTGCATCTGGCGAATGACAAAGACCACCTCTACCTCCTGTGATACTTAGGCTTGCACCATAACCATAATGCTGACCTCTCTGTGAGGAAGACAATCTTATCCACTCAGATTGCCCAAGAGACTAAAACCAAAGAGGCTTCCTTACCCCCCATCTGTGATGATTTCACCCACATTGTTAGGGAACCTCCTGCCAGAACACTTCCCCTGGAAAGGAAATTTGACCATGAGATCGTCCTCACCAACAATTTCATCCCCAAGGTGATGAAAATTCACCCCCTAAACCTGAAAGAGACCCTCACCTGTGAGGAATTTTGTCAAGGAGCATCTGGCCTCCAGAAAGATCATCCGTTCCAAATTGCCACAAGCCACCCCTTTCTTCTTTGTAGCAAAGAAAGATGGTTCACTATGCCCCTGCCAGGACTATTGCTACATCAACTCCTTCACTGTCAAGAATGCTTACCCACTCCTGTTGATCTCAGAGCTGGTGGATAAGGTCAGGGGATCCTCTATATTTACTAAGATGGACATTCGATGGGGGTATAACAATGTTTGCATTAAATACGCAGACCAATGGAAAGCGGCATTCATCAGACCCTTGGGTTTGTTTGAACCGACTGTTATGTTCTTTGGCCTATCCAGATCTCCTCTGACTTTCCAGGCTCTCATGGATGATGTTTTCCAGGACTACATCACGGAAGGCTGGTTAATCATCTACATGGACGATATCCTTATTCATTCTTTGGACTTGATGACTCATGATGAACGAACCAAGAAAGTTCTCCAATACCTCTTGGAACACCAGTTCTATCTTAAACCATCTAAGTGTCACTTCTCTGTCACTGAAGTGGAATTCCTTGGTGTTATCCTTTGACCTGGTGAAATCGCACTTGACCTAGGGAAGCTTTCTGCTATCAATGAGTGGACAACCCCTCAGACAGTCAAGGATGTCTGCTCCTTCCTGGGATTTTGCAACTTTGATTGGAAGTTCATCACAGGCTTCTCTGACATCGCACTTCCCCTACACTCACTCACCTGCAAGGGCAGCCATTGGGACTGGACTGAGGCCTGTGAACACACGTTTTCCACACTCCATGCAGCCTTCAAGTCCAACACAGTCCTTCACCTTCCCGATAACTCATCCCCATTCTGGGTCATGACTGACACCTCCCTAGGGGCCTGTGGTGCTGTGCTGATGCAAAAGGACTCTAATGGCGACCTTCACCCTTGTGCATACTTCTCCAAAACATTCACTCATGAGAAGCGGAATTATGACATTTATGATCGAGAATTGTTGGCAGTCATCCAAGCTCTTGAGGAATGGTGATACCACCTGTCAGGAACCAACCATCCGGTTACTATCCTCACTGACCATAAAAACCTTAGCTACTTCAAATCCCCCCATCAGCTGTCACAATGGCTAAAACAACCCAACTATAGCCTATGGCCAGATGCATATAGCAGTCCAGTGACTGGGCTTATGAAGGGGAGTGAGACTAGATGTAAGAGTGAAGAGCTAGTGAGGCTGAGCCCTGATGATGATGGCAAAGGTCCAAGAGACTGAACTGGGGTTTCAGCTCAGTCGCTCGGGTTTATATACTACCCTAGTGTTTGTACATGTTTGGTAGTGACTGTGCTAGTAAGTGAGAGGCGGCCTGATTAGGCGTATCGTAGGAGTCCGCATGAGTCGTGTCATATGAGTCATCTGCTGCACAAGGCTGTGTGGGCTGTGCATCAGTGGCTGAAACGTGATGGGGGCAGTGGTATAGCCTTGCACAGCACGGAGATGAAAGGGGGCTATGGTACAGCTTCGCACAGTGTGGAGATGAAGGGGCTGTGCATGGCAACAATGGCTGTGCTGTGAAAATAGAAGTCTGACAGCGAAGGCGGCGCTAGCCCTGGTAATGTATTTGTATCGTCAAGGGGTTTCCCTGCCAAGGGTTAGCTAAGGGTTGGCAGGTGAAACGTACTATGGTTAGGTTGTCCGTGGTTAAGTCTTGGTTGCGGAAAATGGTCCATAACAATGGCAATCCTGATGGATGCTTTTCCTCATGGATTTCAACCTAATCTTTCATCATCTCCCCAGATCAGTGATGGGACTGGCAGATGCATTATCCCGGCTTCACCTCCCTGACACAGCATTGGACAACCAGGACCTTGTCCTCCTCACCCTAGCAGTGATGATCTGCACCATTGACATTGCCTTGTGGGATTATATTGCTTCCTTCACCCTGACTAATGACTTCATTGCCTCAGTGCTCAACTACCTTTCCTCTCCCTCCATGTTGTGACTATTCTCCTCCCCCACAGACTGGTGATACACTGACAACCTTTTATACTACAAAAATTGCCTCTATATTCCCCCTGATTCTCACCAGTCCTTAACCCAGTTGGTGCATGAATCCCTGGCTGGCAGCCATGCCAGCTCTTTCTGTCTTCTGGCCCTTTTACAGCAGGACTATTTGTGGCTGGGCATGGCCACCTTCGTCCAGAACTTCATCGCCGGTTGTGCGATCTGTCAGCAGAATAAGGTCATTACCCACCTGGTTTCACCTGCTCTATTCCCTATCTCCTCTGCTGCCACCTGCCCCTTTCAACAGATCTTGATGAACTTCTTGGCCAGACTCCCCACCATGGGAACTTATAATGCTATTCTGGTTGTGGTCAACCATGGGCTTACTAAGAGGGCGATCCTTATCCCCACAAACATAAATGCCGACACCGCCAAAGTTACAAAATTGTTTTTCTCTTATGTCTTTCCCCGATTTGGCTTGCATAACAAGGTAATCTCTGACAGAGGCCCTCAATTTGCTTCAGCTTTCACTAGGGAACTTGCCTGACTCTTGGACTACAACGTGGCCCTATCTATGGCTTACCACCCCCAAACTGATGGAGAAATGGAACAAGTAAATTAGGAAATTGGGACTTACCTGAAAATGTTCTGCCAAGTGAACCCTTTGTTATGGCCTAAGCTTCTCCCAATGGCCAAATTCTCCCACAACACTCTGACACATTCTGTAACAAAGAAGTCCCCGTTTTCTCTCATGATGGGTTACAAACCCCAAGCCTATCCCTCTTTGGGAAAAACCTTCATCCCAGCACTCATGGAATGACTTGCCCTTTTGGAAAAAGCTAGAGACAATGCCCTAGCGGCCCACTGTCTAGCCCAAATGGAGATGAAGCAGTGGAGGAACGGCAAACCCCTGTCTTGGAAAATAGGAACAAAAGTATGGCTCAATGCCATGAACCTAAAAATGACCCATGCCTTCCCCAAACCAGCTCCTCACCACTTAGGCCCCTTTGAGATCGAAAGGGTCCTCTCCCCATTAATGTACTGATTATGACTTCCCACTTCTTGGAAGATTCATCCCAATTTCCATGCCTCCCTACTTTACCCTTATACGGAAACTGACAAACACAGACCCAATTTCCTCCGACCTCCACCCAATATCGAAAATAACAAAGAAGTTTACAAAGTTGAAGGAATCTTAGCTCATTGGGGTGCACCTTCTCATTGCGAATACCTTATCAAATGGTGGGGATATCCTTCCTCCAAGAATACATGGGAACTGGAGCAGAACTTAACTGGCTCCTCGGCCCTTTTATGACTATATAAGTCTGCTTGACCACAGCAATTCCTCATCCATCATACCACTGCTGACACCCACCCCACCAACCATGTCCTCCGTTACCATCACCCTATCCACCACCTCCCTCCTTGTCCTCTTCCTCACCATCCTTGCCTCTCTCACCACCTATTGGGTGGTGGGATTGTTCCTGGAATGGCACATAGTGAGGGTAGTATATAGTGTAACAGAGAGAACCCCAGAGACCATGCAGTGCATGAGGTTTCAGGACAGGCATACCATGGTGACAGAGATGACAGGAGGAGGCAGGGCGAAGGCCTGGGCATGGGAGATCAACATGTCTACAAATGGACTGTGGAAAGCCAACAATTGTGTGGCCCCTTTCCCTGTCCAGGCTGGGGGAAACCAAAACAAGGAGGCTTGGGGGAACTAAGGCAATCATTTGTAATAAATCAAATCCCACCCTTCTCTAAGGCTACTCAAAAATGGACTTCCCCACTATCACTGAGCACACTGTCTATGACTTCGAACTCACCCCTGGACTCCATTGCTGGTGCCCTTGCCCTCAAACCCATGATCCCGAAACCTGTGCCATCCCCAAGGGAACCCACGATATTAGAGGATACCCAAACCACCTTGAACAGTTCTGGGAATGGATCAAACTTGACAGAGAGTGTGCTGCTGCCCAGCCTAAATGCAGCCACACTGGCAATGCCCAACCACCTCTGAATGGCAAACCCCTGTGATCAACTGATACTACATAAGTACACCCTGGTTCAATCCCCTCTTCAGCTGTTTCGACAATTCCCCCTCTCTCATAAGAAAGAAAGTCCACCCTTCCCTTGACATCCTCACAAATCCTACTCCTCCATTCCCTATTCCCCCTCATGTTGTCCGCTTGCAGAATGTGCTGTGGATCCTTCAACTCCTCACTCTCTCATGGTAAAACCCACCCAGACGTCCCCTTTGCATTACACACTGATTGTTGGTGTGGATACCATCCCCCCTTTATCACCTCCTTATTGGCATGGCTGTTCCCTCTCCCTGCATCCCAACCCACTTGCATTTAGAAAAATTTCCCCCTTTTCACAAATGAGAGGTTATTTTTGATATCCTTTCCTCCCCCGTGATCCTGGTGGAACTTCTTGCCCTTCCAGCTGTCTCCAAACATCAGGTCACTTGACGGGCTATTAACCTCGCCATTACCCACATTGATCTCATTAGACTAGTCCTCGCAGTCACTGACCATCCTAATCAGCAGGATTCCCTTACTAATGATTCCAACTTCAAACGAACCCTTGACTGGGTTGCTTTGGGAAGGGAGGTTGCCTTCTTTGGGCTCCTTTCCATTGGGATTGTCGACATTATCAATGATCTCCCCTACAATCTTTTATATCCTCTCTACTAATATTGACTCACCCTCTTCACTCCCCGCGAATGAGCCTGCTTCCTTAATTTCCCAGACCCCATCCCCACCCATCCTCCTCATGTCCCAACATCACCCAATGCACCCCTCACCCTGCCTTCTCCAATGCACCCTCCTCCTACTACGCTTGAATGCCCTGTCTCCTACTTCAAATATCCCCTCCCCAGAATCCCAGGCAACCACCCTCTTGCCCAAGAGGCAAGAAACTCTCCCTTCTGTGGAGGATGTAATGAACCCCTCTCCCCCTCTCACTAATGCCCTGACAAGCTTGACCCCAACCCTCTTCCCTGTCTCGAATGCTCTTCCTCCACTCACTCCCATACCTCTTGTCCTGAGTATGCTTGCCCTAACTGCCAGCTCCCCCATCCCATGCATCCCCAACATGAGTGCCCAGAGTTGGTCTGTCCCAACTGTTATAGATGGGGACACACTCGATGAAACTGTGTTCACCCTCAACATTACTCCCCTCCCCATCCTGGTCCCTTCTGTAACTGGTGTTATTACCCTGGGCACACAGGAGTTTGCTGTATGTGACGTCTCTTCCTGGCTCCCCGACCGTCTCCCCTCCACTGCCGCCCCTCCCCGATCATTAAGTCCTCTGATAGTACCCCTGACAACCCCGCTAGCCCACCCCTGTCCTTGCCCATGGCTGGCCCTTCCATGGTGGCTTAACTCTCCCCTGTTATCCCCTTTGATTGTGATGGACGAATGGCCCTTATGGCTTGAATCGGCATTTCAAGCTCAGCAAGGGGGTAATGTTATGCTTTTCCCTTTACCTCCGGAAACCCCTTCTCCGACCCCCGACTATACATTCTCCCCTCTCTCTATATCCCCCATTGCTCCTCCTCCCGTTTATTACCATGCCCTAGACAAGTATCGGGGACTATTAGTGGATCCCCTTCTATACCGATGTAACCCCAATGCCCCCTTTTAGTTCCTCCCTTGTTTTACCAACATGTCTCCCTTTGTTCTCCTAAAACAGAGAGTATTGTTCTCTTCATACGGACTACCCTTCTCACTCTCCTAATCTGGTAGCCTTTGTTCTCCCAGATAGTCTTCCCCATTCTTCCCCTATAAATACCCCATGTAGCCGACATGTATTCCTTAGCTAGATCTATGTTTAAACACGTAACTCTTCTCACTCTGAGTGTGTTGGAATCGCTCAAGACCCCAGACCTCTATCAGACTTTGTGTTGCTGCAGAAGGACACGCTCCACAGTGAGATCGTTAATGTCGATGTAACAGACCATGCCAAGACTATTGCTATATAAACTCCTTCACCATGGAAAATGTGTACCTGCTCCCACTAATCTCTGACCTTATTGATAAAGTAAAGTGATTGACTATCTTCATAAAAATAGACATTTGATGTGGCTATAATAATGTCCACATAAAACCCAATCATTAATGGAAGCTGGCATTTATTACTCCCTTTGGACTATTTGAACCCACTGTTATGTTTTTTGGACTGTGTAACTCCCCACTGACCTTTCAAGTCCTCATGGATGACATGTTCAGAGATTACATTGTGGAAGAATGGCTAATCATCTATATGGATGACATCCTTATCCATTCATCAGATCCCCAAATTCATTATGAATGTATGTGACTGGTTCTTTCCTGACTGCTGGATCATTAATTTTATCTTAAACCCTCTAAATGTGTCTTTGACACCCCTTAGATGGAATTCTTAGGGGTTATCCCTAAGGAAGATCAAATTGCCCTGGATTCTGGCAAGCTCTTGGCCATCAATAAATGAACTACCCCCAAGTCTGTAAAAGATGTTTGTTCTTTCCTGGGCTTCTGCAACTTTTACTGGAAATTCATTACTGGATTCTCTAATATTGCACTCCCACTAAACCAATTGACCCAGAAGAACACACCCTGGAACTGGACCCCTGCTTACAATCAGGCTTTTATCTCTCTCCATGACTGCTTCTGTTCTAAACTGGTTCTTGCCCTCCCAGACAATTCTGCCCCTTTCTGGGTAATGACTGATACCTCCCTGGGAGCTTGTGGTGCTGTCTTGATGCAGAAGGATGTTGATGGTAACCTCCATCCCTGCACCTTCTTCTCTAAGACTTTCTCCCCTGAGGAACACTGTTATGACGTGTAACATTGCCTTGTACTATTACATAATTTTTCCCTATTTTTCCTCTATTTTTCCCATTTTATTTCCCATTTTACTTCTTTTTCTACACTTTATTAGCAGCCTTCACTACCACCATTTCCTACAGTGATCATGTGACAGGTCACATGATACTTCCCATGGTCACATGATATTTGTGCACTTTCCCACAAAGGACTCCCATTATATCATCATTTCAAATATGCTTTCTAACTCATCTTTATATTTCTGATGTCATTGGGCTAGACTGCTTACTAATTGTCTAGACCCTTATCTATGACATCATTCCTTATCTATTTGTTATCCTAACTAATTATTGCACCATAAGCCTATATCCACTTATTCTAGCTCTTTCCTTACCATATATAGATATATTATTACCATAAAGGGTATAGAAGGCTGTGTTGATATCTTTACATAGTAACTAGTTCCCAAGCTTGCCCTAAATAGGTACCAAATAGAGACAAACATATAAAAGATATATAAGGCCAATATAGCAACCGGAGACTCCAGCTAAGTTCTCTTGGTCTTCTCCCCCATAAACATTAGGGGATATTGCAATAAGAGTAACCCTAACTCCTTGGCCTATTGGGTTAAGGTCTTGTAACCTATATAACCTTATTAACTGGATTAACTGGAAGTCATTCTTGGACATTGGCCCATGTGAATATGGTATCGCTTGGCATCTCTCCTCTCATAGTATAGACTTTGGGGTTTGTTTCAAACACAATTATGACATTTATGACAGGGAATTGCTAGCAGTTATCCACATCCTGGAGAAATGGTGACACCATCTAACCAGAACTGACCATCTGGTCACCATCCTTACTGACCAAAAAAACCTTAGTTACTTTAAATCTCCCCACTAGTTTTCCTGCTGCCAATCCCACTGGATGCTTTTTCTAATAGACTTTGACTTGATTTTCCATCACCTCCCTAGAACTGCCACAGGTCCCACTAATGCACTTTCCTGCTTACATTTGCCTAACACCATGAATAACAATGCTGAACTTGTCCCGTTGACCCCCAACACCTTGGTGCACACCATTGATGTTGCCTTACAAGACTGTATTGCAAAATCTTCCCAAACCAGTGGTTTTGTGGCATTCTCCTTGAATTCCCTTGCTGTGTCTACCCCCTCTTGTCTTTTTGCCTGACAAGCTGATTGGCACTTCTCTGATAACTTACTCTATTATCAGGATCTCCTGTATATTCCCCCAGACTCCCAGGCCACCCTTGTATACTCCATCCATGAGTCTGCCCCTGGTGTGTATGCTGGTTCTTTCTGTCTTCTTGCTATTATGGACCATTTTCTTCAACCTAGAACAACCTAATCACAACCTAACCACAGTATGTTTCACCTGCTAAACCTTAACCTGCTAAACCTTAGCTAACCCTTGGGAGAGAAACCCCTTTACAATATGAGTATGTTTCCAGGGCTAGCAACACCTTCACCTTCAGACTTCTATTTCCATGGTGCAGCCATTGTTCCCATGCACAGCCCTTTCATTCCTGCCCTGTGCATGGCTGTACCATAGCCTCCCTTTCATATCCGCACTATGCAGGGCTGTGCCGGAGCCACCATTATATTTTAGCCACTGATGCACCACCCACACAGCCTTGTGCAGCACTTGACTCACTTAGTGACTCACACAGACACTGGTATGATATGCCATACTTGGCCACCTCTCCTTCCCTGCTACAGTTGCTACCAAACATGTACAAACATTAGGATAGTATATAAAACTGGGTGACTGAGCTGGAACTCCAGTTCAGTCTCTTGGACCTTCTCCACTATCACCAGGGCTCAGCCTTGCTAGCTCTTTACTCTCACCTCTAGTCACTCCCCTTCATAACCCCAGCCCAGTTGACTGCTTTACATGTCACAGACATAGGGTATAGTTGGGTTGTTTCACTTGCCTTGTTATGGCAAGATTACTGGGGCCTGGTATGGCTACCTTTGTTCAAAACTTTGTCACCAGATGTGCTGTTTGCTAGCAAAACAAGGTCCTCACTCACCCTACCCACCCACCCCTATTCCCAATCCCTTCCTCAGCTACATGCCATTTCCAACAAATCTCTGTGGACTTCACTTTAGAGCTCCCCCTTGCCACTGAATGTGACGCTATTTTGGTTGTGGTCAACCACAGCCTTATAAAGGGGGTGATTCTCATTCCCACCACAAAGACTGCTAATGTGGAGGAAGTAGCCAAACATCTCTTCTCTCATGTCTTTCCCCAATTTGGCCTCCATGATAGAGTCATCTTCAATAGAGGACCCAAATTCTCATCTGCCTTCACACAAGAACTAACCTGGCTACTCAACTCTAACATTGCCCTATCCACTGCCTACCATCCCCAAATGGATGGCCAAACAGAACAGGTCAATCAGGAAATTGGCACTTACCTAAAAATATTCTGCCAAGCCAACCTGACAACATGGCCTGAACTATTACCTATAGTGGAATTCTCTCATAATGCCCTCACCCATTCTGTAACAAAGAAGTCCCTGTTTTCTCTTATGATGGGCTATGAACTATGTGCCTATCCCCCTTCAGAGAAAACTTTCCTCCCTTCCTTAACTAATAGACTATCCCTGTTAGAGACAGCCTGCCAGGAAGCCCTTGTAGCTCATCACCTTGCCCAGGATGCTATGAAGGGTTGGACATATGGGAAATTCCCCAGATGGAAAGTAGGCAAGAAGGTTTGGTTCAATACCTGAAACCTCAAGCTTACTCATGCCTTTCCCAAACTTGCCCTCTGACAACAAGGCCCCTTCAAAATTGAACAGGTTGTTCCTCTGGTGACATATAAACACTCACTTCACCATTTGTGGAAGATCCACCCAGTTTTTCATGCCTCCCTGCTTTCCCCATACAAGGAAACTGCTGCCTATTATTATAAACAAAGAAGAGGTTTATGAAGTTGAAGGCATATTAGCTCATAGAGCCTCCACTAACTGACAGGAATTCCTTACCAAATGGCAGGGATACTCCTCCACTAAAAATATGTGGGAACCAGAATGGAACTTAACCAGGGCACAAGCCCTCCTTTATCTATATAAGGCTGCCCACTTCACTAAATCCCCCATCCATCACATCACCAACATCCCCATCTGCCATGTCCTCCATCACCATGACTCTCTCCTTCCCCCTTCGCCTCCTTTTCCTTTTCTTTCCCCT
>JBBPKP010000517.1:0-12304 GCA_038089335.1 Boletellus aff. obscurococcineus | reverse complement strand
ACGAGGACCGGGACTGCACAAGGGCGCAGGACATAACCTGAAGCCAACGTCCTCACCCCTCCGTTCCGTCTCCGACTACGCCTGACCTCCGACCCCGCTTCCCGCTGCTCCGACAGAGCGGAGTTCGAGCGGAGGTGTCGGACCTGACACTACGCTCCTAAAGGTAGTGCTTGACAGTTGGACTTTACGCATAGCGTAACACACTACTTCAGAAAACATTTCAGTGCACTTCAGAACAATCCTGAAATGTGCTGAAACTAATAGTGAATACCACTATTGCAAAGTAGCGCTTAAGCCATTTCATCATGCATACACAGTCACTTTGCCATTTCTCCCCTTACCTCTGTATTCTAGGTCAATGGCACAAAAAGGTCATTGTGCAGGCTGAAGTTGCAACATAGGCACTTGTTTTCAGAGACAGATGGCGGCCGAGTCTGCTTCAAGCAGGTGGGCTCAATCGAATAGCGTCAACGAGCGCCATGTAGACGGTAAACCTGCCATAAAGTGGTGTCCATAAGTCGGAAATGTGGAGGGTGCGCCGAGATGCCACAGCCTACAGGCTTCTGATATCAGAAGTCCATTGTTGGGCGCGATGCGAAGCGCAAGCGCTCCAGACCAGTAGGCGCTCTCACCTGTACAAGCTCTTTCCTTGAGAGGTTTCGTCTCACCCTCCACACCACACCCAGAGCACCTCCCATTTTCTTGCGGCTCTCCTGACCCTTCCGGGTCTGGATAGCGCCATTCTGCACGGCAACTGAGTTTTCCCACCCACCTTCGCAACTCTTTGCTTGCCCATCAGGCGCTGCTGGGCCGACACTTTCCACTTCGTAGCATACATGCACCTAGTCCTCTCCATACATGTGTGCAGAGCATAGTACAGTCCAAAGATTCCGATCATGCGAACAACCATAGTCAGAGCAAAGTAGTCGAATTTACAGGCCCTGAAAATTGTTTCGGGAGATAAAGGGGTGGCTGAGTCTGCTTAACGCGCGCGGGGCTGAATAGCGTTAACGGGTACCAAACAGGGGATAAACCTATATGCTCTTCTGCGACTTCTTCCCAGACCCCAGCACCGAAGCCAGACACTGCCTGTCTTGCACGTTCTTCTGCGATGAAAGAAGAACACGCAAGCACTCTTGTTGTTCATCCTCCAAAGGGACACCTATCACAGTGGTGCGTACGCTTGAGTCGGTATCGCCACCCATCATCTCAAGTAACCGTGGTTTGAAGTGTTCGGTAAAGTGGGTGACCCTACATACTCGGACTGTGCATAAATCACGGCTGATGCTTGTACAGCTCTAGACGGACAGGTGTGCCAGAGTCCCAAAGGTTCCAGCGACATACCGGAGATACGAGCCATTGAGGGAGTGCGCGGGTAATGTGTAAACTGAGAAGCCATGCTTTTGACGCACTCAGGCACGGATGTTGGGATTTAAGTCGCAGTACCTGTGGACGAAAACGCTGGAAGAGCGGACGAATGAAGAGGATGAGAGGAACAAGGATTGAGCACGCCCATCTTTTATGTATTCTGCAAGGATGGTACGTCGGCTGCGAATCTCGGCAGCCTTGCCGTCCAAGTCTCTCTCCCGGACGACAGTGAATTTGTTTCCTGCCTTCTGTTTCCGCTCATCTTCGCACTGTCGGACTCCTCGACCATGGCTGCCACCTGGGAAACTGCGGTCTCGACCTCTAGGGTAATGGTAATGGCAGCATGGCGAAAGCAACGCATTTGTGACGGTGACACAGAAATAACCCAAGACCGTAGGGTTGTCATGAGATCTGTGATATGGAGGGAACCAAATTCGGATGCGGCTAAGACAAGACGCTCGAAGAGCTCTGAGCGCGAAAGTGTTTAAATGCAGGCAACTTGGAAGGGAAGGGATACATCGAAAAGTGTCCTGAGAGATGCGTCGCGTCGGGTGGAATGCGGAGTGATGCTACCAGTTCCAGCCCTTCAGTGAAATTGTCGAGTGCACCGAGGGCGCCATCGTAGTCGACTACATGGTCAGCGTGGTGGAGTCATTGCAACCACATGCGCACAAGATACAATTGGTCAGTTCCTGCATGGGCTGCACCAGGAGCTTGCGCGAACATATGGAGCAACTCCTCGGCAGCGGATCGAATCTATCGGGCATGGGAGGGGAAATCAACAAACGTCTCCCTTTTGTTTCTCACCCCTCTCTTTTCATGCTCCGATTGTCCCGCCTCCCCTGCCCGGAGGATGGTCCGCTCCACCGTAATTGGAGGCGCCGACGTCGTATGTCTTCCCATGTCTGACCAGCCGGCAAGCCCTTCTCGTCTCCCCTTGTTCGTGTGCTAAACATGAACAGCCCTCAGCCACCCCTCGGTCTGGTTTCCCACCATCTTCCAATGAGCAAACGCCTCCTCTTCGCCCGTCCTTATCATCCCGGCCATTTTTTTGATGTATACATTTGGACTGGACCTATCTTGCGATATCATTCATGAAATGCCTCTCCCTCTCATCGTCCAAGCAGTCCGGAAAGCTCTTCGCAGCTAGTCGTCAGTCCACTCTTTTGACATCTTCATTGACTGCCTTACCAAAGCTGAAGTAACGAGGCAAGCTGTCGATAAACGGCTTCCCTCCACTCACCCACCAGGGCGCTCGTTACTTTATCTGAAGGAGACATGCCCGAATTGAGACATTCGCTCGCTGACGCGCCCGTTCGTTCGGTTGTCTCAGATACCCTCAATCTTACGTCCTCTGCGACGCAATGGGGTATCATATGTCAACGGCGATACACAAGTGGAGGCACAGACATATTAGTTGATTGTAGAACTTTTCAGGGACGGTAGAAAACTGAATTCAACAACGGATGCAGCTGTGTCTGCTGTGTCGTATCGACAGAACATTCTTGACAACTTACTAGCTCTCCAGAATAGTCTCATTCAGGAACGCGATGTGAGAGCGGTCCTGGGGCGCATCTTCATTCCTCGACAACCTCCCAGGACCATGGTGAGCACCTTCCCCCCCCGGCTCGGATGTTCGCTGGATGACCACGCGATGTTGAAACTCACTTTGGTACATACAGTGCAGCTAACGATGCCATTAAATCGGAATACGTTACAAGTCATCTGGTGGTGGGCAATAGCATTACCGAGTACTCGACCGCTAATGTGTCATGTCGAGGGTTGTGATTCGCGTTTTTACAACCAGCCAGGAACATATCCAATGCTTTGGATGAGTTGACCAGGTCATGGGCATCACTGCTCTGCCAGACACAATGCCCACGAACACAATGGCACAGACACTGTTACATTTTGATTGGCGGTATGACACGACAAACCCCTCATTAATTCTGGGCATGCAGACCCAGAGCAGCAGATAACCCGAACGGATGGTAACTTGGTGAGTCTGTGTTCCTTCACGATGAGCCCGAGCATTTGGGGTGGTCTCAAGGAACATAACAGCCAACCGCGGCCCAGCCCTATCATTGCTACAAGGCTACTCATGCATGTCAGCACCCTTGTCCCAGAATTTGTGCATGAGCCCTTGGGCTTATCTCATGACATGAACCAAGCCCCACCAGGATAGACCTACGATACAACACGATACAGCACCCCAATCGTGTATGGTCCAACATACAGCAATCACCTGGTCAGACAATGAACGGGGGAAAAAAAACCAATATACCACTTTGGGAGACATTTTACACCATCCATTCAGAGTTTTCATGCCTATGTTCTCTGTGCCAACTCACAAAAGTAACAGTTTTAGATATGCCGACAGAAATCCAGTGTCGGCAAGGCCGGTTATTTCCATCCACTTATTCTCGACAGTACGTTTGTACGTACGAACAAGATCAAAGATAGCATAGAGTAAGGGCGTTTGCTTAGGTGAATAGGTATCCGAGTGGTGTCGCAATAAATAATGCTATCCTGGGTCTGGTATCATGCATAAACTATCCCCCCTTGAAAATGATATGTGCTCAAATCTCACGTACATCATCCCGAGAGACTAGCTGAATTGCTTCTGGGTCCTGTGTATTTTCTCCAAAAATCTCTCTAAAGGATTCCATCCCTGACGAATAGTGTGATATATCGATTGGGCTGCCACTGTTTCGTTACTCTGTGCATCTCGAGTGAAGCCTTGGCAGCCTGAGTGAGAGCGAGAACAACCAATGTGAAACTGAGAACGCATCGCGAGATCAAAGGAAGATCGCCAAGGAGGCCTGGTGAGACAGTGTATCCTTCATTACAAAACGAGACATCGTCAAGTGTCGTGATTGTCACTAGAATGTGGGGTGCAACTGTCTGAGGCTGCAGCATTGCCGGTGAGTCACCCTGAGGCTCACCCAACAAGAATACGCCGGTATTCCCAAATGTCAATCTTATAATGGTTTCGACCATGGTTTGCACAACATAGAGGAATAAAAGAATGCAAAGGATTTTCATAGATCGATCCCACATCGCGTACATGCGTAGGATCATCATCACTGCAAGATAAACTCATCCAGATTTGTACACCACTGAGCCTCAAATATAACAACTCACAGTCAGATGCACACAGAAACACCAAAACAGTCCAGCTTTGGAGCTGAGTAATTATGGTACCTTGGGGATATTGTGTTTGATTGACACCACACAGTCTGAACTGTTCAGCTCTACATACACCTGTATGATGGTCAACACGATTATTCATCCAATGGGCTGATTCAGATATGTATGTCTACCAGAGCAGCGCTCTTAGTCATACCAGTGGAACAGGAATGCCAGAACAGAAAGTACTTACTACGACAGGGCCAGGAACAAAGGTAGAGCCATCTGCAGATAGGGTTAATATGAAGAATAGGTTCAATCAGCCACACTCTGAGTAGTTAACGGTGCTAATCCTACCTAGTGCGCTCAAACTTGTGGATTAGATTAATGTTAGGACGTTATCCAATACAAACGATGACAACGGTGGGCCTACATGAATGAAAGAAGGCCAAAATAACGAACCTTTGATAGCAGTTAGATGAAAATAAGAATAGCATGATGGGGTGTTGTATACACACAAGAATGAATATTGTAGATCCCCGTCTCCACTTCCTATACTGTGAAAGGTCAGCAAGGTGGCAATATATGTACCCACTTGATGAACATGATCTACCCAAATATAATCTATCTTTTATATCTGTTAGCAAGAAAATGTGCACTGGAGAGAAAGCTGAGACACCTCTCGTGGCAATGTCAAAACTACATGTCGTTTCATGAGGCAGCACGTGCGCGCGAAAAACAGTACCACGCACTATAGTCATATGCAACTCCACAGATGATCATGACTTGATTTGGAAATGGAATTAATCGCCAGCTGTAATTGAGACCAGACTTACCGGAAAGGTAGTCATTGAACTGAAGGAAACCCAGAGTGGACTGAGCGGTGGCCATCACGAATACAGGGCAAGGAATAATTGAAACAACAAGCGAGGGTTTTGATGCCGTGCCGACGTCCAGTGCATTTATAATAGCTGAAGCTGGTGTACGGTGGTTAAACCTGATCAGGAAGCTTCCGATTTATGGCCGCCATCAAACGTAGTGCAAGCTGCATGATGTTTACATTTGTGGCCGTCACGGCTCACCCACACGGTCTCTTCACGGAGACCGGGGAGCCCTTGACATCAGGGACTTGCGTGAGTGCTGTGGGGCTAAGGTCTCGCAAAAGCCTACTACTTACCCTAGGCTAGGCGGTTTTTGCAGCATTCGGATCTGCGACTTGGATCGTAAATCGGCGCCCGCCGAAGCAGATCCAGGGGACGTGGCTTATCCGCTGAGAAAGAAAAGACAACCCTGTGCGAGGCTGGGACTCTAACCTGTGCTTTCATATGTTCACGATTGGGAACTTCGGAACCTGTCATGTTTAAATTAAATAAATAAACTCTACCCGCCGCGCGCTGTTCATTGACCACGTCTGTCGTGTCATTCATTCTGCCTATCGATTTACAGGGTACACGCACGATCATAAGGCACTGCAATAGAAAAAAAGAGAAATTCGCATGCGAACCCTCGTCAACGACGGAGGACAACATGCATGTCCATTTGGGTGTCGTTGCTAGCCCCGTATCCGTCGAGGAGTCTCCGTCTCTGATTCAAGGGTGACCAGTGGACACAAAGGCCGAAGAGAATTATCCCTCTTTGACCGCTAGCGAGAACGTGAGAACGTGAGCAATCAGCCAAACAGGAGCTCTGACTTGCCAGACGATCGATTGGTGGCCAAGTGGTCGCTCACTTGTGTACCCGGTTTGCGTGAACAACACGAGTGGTTCAGCTTCGCTTCTTGGAAAATATTCTTGCTCGAGCCCGAGGCCTGAGCCCGGATCAACGATCAGCCACCCTTGACGGTTACACTAATCGCATCCTACCCACAGATGACCGGCGTCCCCACGCCTTCACTAGAGAACGGTGCTCACGGACTCTTTGCTTGGGACCAAGCACGCCAGGCGGCCACAGGATGACTGCAAAGTTTTGTTACTCCACGCTTCACAGCACTCATGATGGAACACCGCACCAAGGAACTGCTAAGGTTGCTAATTCAGTGATTGGCAAGGCCTCACCGATCATGATCATGCACTGGCCATGGATGTGGGAGAGATGGCCCGCCTGTGGAACTCCAAATACTGGGGTCACATCAGGAGCGTTCTTTGTGTGACGCCGGGCGACGTTATCAGAGGTCCGAGCTGGAGGCGACAAAACATGTTTATGTAATGGGTGTTTCATGTATGTAACACAAGGGTAGAAATCTCATGGCTGAGTCCGAGATGCTGACCGCATCCCGCAACGATCCGTCCAGGTCGGTGAGCCAAGCCCATTCGAAGCCTTTCGTCATCATCTCCCCGAGCTCCCTGGGAGGAATGTTGCCCACCTGCCCCGTGCTCATCTGCCCATTCAGTTTTGCACGCAGGGCGACGTCACTCGCAAACGGCCGCCTTAGCTTGTCGTATATGGCCAGGGCCCGAGGTAGCGTCTCCAAATTGGTTGATGGATGTCCGAGCACCGTGGCGAGGAGGTAGGCATCCTGGACGCCATTCTCAGCCGCTGATGGCTCAAAACAGACAGATCAACATACCTCGATACTCTGCCCGGCACCAGACCCCTTGAAGGCATCATGGCGTGAGCCGCGTCACCGATTAATACGACCCGACCGTGGTAATATGACCGGAGGCGTTTCACGATATGGACTGCCCACAACATTCCCTCTTCGACGCACTGTAGCGCGTGGATGTCATCGAGGGGAAATGGACAATCTCTGAAGAGTCTGATTACCTTGAGGATGGGTTTCGTATCTTTCTCAAACACTGTCGCATTTGGATCGGCAGTGGGACGCAACAAACCCATCCTTGATTCCAGGCACGCAGACCCGGGGCAGCAGATAGTCCGAACGAACGGAGACTTAGTAAGTCTGTGTGTTTCGTCACGACGAACCCGAGAATTTAATGGTCTTAGGGGACATAATGACCCACCACTGCCCAGGCCCACCACTACTCCACTACTACTACAAAGCTACTCACGCATGTTAGCTTCCCCGTCCCAAAGTTTGTCTAGCCCTCGGGCCCATCTCCTCATGATACGGACCGAGCCCCACCAGGATAGACCTACGGTACAGCACGATGCAACACCCCAATCATGTACGGTCCGACATATGGCGATCGCCTTGCCGGATAATGAACGAGGAAGAAACGAACTACCTACCACTTCAGGAGACGTTCTACGCCGCCCATTCCGAGTTCTCGTGATGTATGTCCTTTGTGCTGACTCATGAAAATAACAGTTCTAAATCTGCTAACGGGGATCCAGCGTCGGCGAGACGGGTTATTTCCATCCTTTCACTCCTGACAGCATGCTTATGCATATGAACAAGATTCAGGGTAGCGTAGAGTAAGGGCGTTTGCACAGGTGAATAGGTATCCGAGCGACGTCGCAATAGATAATTCCATCCTTGGTTCAGTATCGTGAGCCTGATCGTCGCTGAACTACCATAATTATACGCGCTCAAACATCACGTACACCATCCCGAGTGACTAGCTGAATTTCGTCTGGGTCCTCCATAGTTTCCTCAGTCATCTCCCCCCCTCCGGCGAGAACGTCCTCTGCTAACGAGGACGCAGTCATCGTCCCAGTTTGACTGACGGCGTATGACCCTATCCCAAACCCACTATCGATACCAGACACACTGAGGTGAGAGCTGCGGTCATACAGTTCTCGAATACCGATGATGAACCGGGGCATGGTGGCAAATAGCACCGTGCTGGCTGCCGCGGCCACGACGAGGGTAGCTTTATTAGTTATCACTGTTTCGGAGTTTGTGATGATGGCTATATTGTACGCGAGGCTCCTGGAAGGAGAATGTGCCCAGGTGTTAGTTTCAGTGCAAGGCAATCACAGGTAGCAAGACAAGTAGAAGAGCATGATGAGGACAAAAAACAGGAGGAACGCACATGAGGAAATAAAGGACTCCATCCTTGATGAATAGTGTGATATATCGATTGGGCTGCCACTGCCTTGTTGCTATGTACATATCCAGTGATTCATTGACAGCCTGAATAACAGCGAGAATAACCAATGTGAAACTGAGAACGCATCGTGGGATCATAGAAAGATAGACAGTGAGACCAGGTGAGACAGTGTTTTCATCATCACAAAACGAGACATCTTGGACCGTCGCTATTGTCACTAGAAAGTGGGGCATGACAGTCGGAGGTTGCAGCAATGGCAGTGAGTTACTCTGAGACTCACCCTGCAGGTCTACACTGGGATTCCAAAATGTCAATCCCGAAATGATTCCAGACACAGTTTGTACAACATAAAGGAATAAAAGAATGACCAGGATCTTCTTAGATTTATTCCACATTGCATAAATGCGTAAGATCATCATCACTGCGATTGAAACTCATCCAAATTTACTGAGTCACAAATGTAACAACTCACAATCAGATGCAGAGAGAAACACCAAAAACGACCAGCTTTGGAGAAGATAAATTATGGTACCTTGGGGATATCACATTTCATTGATACCGCACACTCTGAATTGCGCAGGTATACATACACCTGCATGATGGTCAACACGATTATTGACCAATAGGTCGATTCAGATACGCACGTCTACCAGAACAGTGCCCTTAGTCATGCTAGTGGAACAGGAATGCCAGGACAGAAAGTACTCACTTTCACAGGACCAGGAACAAATGTAGAATTGTCTGCAGATAGGGTCCATATGTAGAATAAGTTTAATCAGCCGTACTCTGAGTCGTTCATAGTGCTAATCTTACCGAGTGAGGTGGAGCTTGTGGATCAGATTGATGTCACGATGTTATCCAAAGCAAATAATAACGACTGCAGGCCTACATATATGAAAAAAGACCAACATAGCGAACCTTTTAGAATGGTTAGATGACACAAGAACAATATGATGGGTGTCGTATACACACAAGAATGAATATTGTAGATGCCCACGTCCACTTCCTGCACTGAGAAACAGAAATATCAGCAATGCGGTTATACGTGCACCCACTTGATGAGCTGGAACATGATCTACCCAAATGTAGTCTATCTTTTATATCGGTTAGAAATAAAACAGGCGATGTAGGGAAAGCCAGGATACCTCACTTGGCAACGTCAGGACTAGATATCGTCTCATCAGACAGCATGTGCATGCGAACTTGGACAGCACTACGCACTATAGTCATATCCAACCCCGCAGACCGCCATGACTAGATTGGGAAAATGGAATTCATCGCCAGCTGTAGTTGAGAGCAGACATACCAGAAACGTAGTCATTGAGTTGAACGAGGTCCAGAAGGGACTGAATATCAGTGGCCATCAGGTGTATGGGTCAAGACTGAGACAGTAAGCGGGGGCTTTTTTTTTTTTTGGTAAGCGATGTCATTCTGTAGCAACCGTCTAAGCTAGCTCTACACAATTGAGACCGCAGCCGGGGCTGTGAGGCACTCGGCTCCTAGGATTTGGCCTCAGGAGGTGGGGCGCCAAGGGGGGAGTGTCCCGGGCCACAGCAGTTGGACGGTGTCTCATATCGTTCGTCGTTCTGGGCTGTGGCATGTGGTCAGGATGTGATCTAAGGATTCAACCAGCCCGTTGCAGTATGTGCACCTCATGCGGTCCCGGCGGTTAGGAATATGTTGGCAGTACTTACCAATTTGTAGTGACCCGTATTGGGCGCGGTACAGGAATGATTGTATTGATCATCTTATACCTGGGTGTCTGGTAAAGAGCCTGATTTCTTCGGTGGTCTCGAACCGTTAGTCATGGCACAGATCCCCTGGGTCAGCTCCAGGGAGTAAGCGGGGGTTTTGATACTGTGCGGATGTCCAGTGCATTTATAACGGAACACCGTGGTCGAAGCTTATGCACGGTGGTTGAACCTGATGATGAGGTTTCCGAACCGTGAACGAGGTGATGCATGCCACTGCCAAATATTCCCCGACTCTTTGGAGGAGGGTTTTGTCGACAGCATTCCCCAGGCACCTGCAAAACGGTATCGCGCGAAATTTTATCCTGTTTTGTGAGTCTACTTACTTAATAATTGAGTATCGGGGACTGGTGCCTTGGTGCGCCGCTACGACGGTGCTACTTAATTGTTCTATTGGACTGTCATACACGTTCGTAGTATTCCGGCCCGCTCGGCCCAAGTCGCTCTGACCAAATTTCAGTCACGACCGACCGTGATCGACCAGGCTAGAACAGCCCGAGTCGACGCAACTCGAAGGCTGTACATCTAGTTCGAACCTCAACCCGTTGGGTATATAAATCCGGTCACCCCGCCACCCTCGCTCGGTTCCTTCTCCCTTCTTGGTTTCTTCTGTGGTCAAGACAAAGGGGCTTCGTCGCAGGTTGACGAATCCATCCGAGTCTGAGCCTGGCGCTCGACGTTCTCCCGGATGTTGGTGAGAAACCCCCCGGCCCCCTCATGGCAGGTCCCAGAGAATCATCCGACCCGGTGCCGGGTAACCCTGCAGGATGTCTGATTTCAGGCTTCAAAGCGGTACGAGACTAGTGTGTTACGCTTTTAATTGATCCTCACCGGTTTCGAGTGCCGCTTAGATGTCGAAATTGCTGTCCATCTGCTCACCCAGGTGGTCCGACGGGCAGGTGACGAAACAGCTCGGCAACGGCGACGGCGGTCCAGGATACCCCGAATTTGAAGCCTGGTGAAGTCTTCTCGTGGCAGGATCAGAGGAAGCCATCTAGCCTGGGGCTGGATGATGCTGCAGGACGTCTAATAGCTGGCTATAAAATGGTATGTGGTCTATGATGATATCGCTGTAGTTGATACTGACCGGTTTCCTACGCTTCGTCAAGGTCAAGATAGCTGTTCGTCTACCGATCCGGGTATTTCAGAACCCAGACGGAACGGCTTGACCGCAAAAATGACACCTCGGGACACCCAGACATCCGAGTCTGGTGCCCACTGTCTCCCAGACGTCAGCAAGCAGGACGCCATCCTCGTACTGGGATACCCTGCAACAACTTGGTTCCACGGCGGGTTACCAAACGGTGCGTAATCTGTTGAGACTCTGCCTTTCTGACAGGTACTTATTATTTCCGTACTGCCGGATAGCTACTCGTCTACCAACATTCAGGGTCTGATACGTAGACGAGGCAGCCAAAAACGGCCAACATTGCTCCTCCCATCCAACACTTCCGACGTCGTATGTGTCGAATTTCGTCCTTGTCTGATGAGTCGAGGGCAGTCGAGAAGGAGGAAGCGCCTCCACCGGGTTCTTGGTGGCGCTGACAGACTACTTGAGGGATGATCATGGTCTCTCAAAGAGCAGTCGTATTCTCTCTTCACCGGTGCGTCGCATTCTCATTCCAAAGCCGACTCTACGTTCTAATCGGACTCCGTTTTGAGTGTTCGGAAGTTCGTGTGTGAGTGAATGACGCCTTGCCTTGCTTGTTCTGACGAACTCGGATGCTGTGACACTTCAGCAGTTTGACTGACGGCGTATGACCCTATCCCAAACCCACTATCGATACCAGACACACTGAGGCGAGAGCTGCGGTCATACAGTTCCCAAATACCGATGATGAACCGGGGCATGATGGCGCATAGCACCGTGCTGGCTGCCGCGGCCACGATGAGGGTAGCTTTATTGGTTATTATTATTCCGGAGATAGTGATGGCAACGATGTTGTACGCCAGGCTCCTGGAAGGAGAACGTGCTGGCGCGTTAGTGTCGATGATCGGAGGTAATTACAAGCAGCAAGACAGGTAGAAGGACATGAAGGGACGAATAAAAGGGGCAACGCACGCAAGGAAATAAAGGATCCCATCCCTGACAAATAGTGAGAT
>JBBPKP010000515.1:0-10134 GCA_038089335.1 Boletellus aff. obscurococcineus | reverse complement strand
AGTTTCATCTATTCCAGGAAACTTGATTCCGTGTGAAAAGAGAAAAATGTCATACTGGACGACTAAGCTGCCTGAAATAGATGGCTGTCTGTTCACAGGAGCAAGCCTCGGAGGAACGCCAAACACATAAAGTAGATATACAGCCCTTCGCTCATGATTGAACCCATGAACACACATGTCATGACGCAGAGGCAATGCCAACGCTAGCGCTGCCATCCTGGTCCACCACGCGCGAATCGGCGCTCGCCTTCGCACCTACGTTGGCATCAGGCCTGGGACCTGCCTCCGAAGCCGCACGCGCGCCAGCGCTCGGGCCCTCCGGTGCCGGGACCGCCCCTTTCTCTGCACTCGTGCTCATCCTCCGTTCCAACCACGTCCCCGACTTCACCGCCGTCGCCCACACCTCTTGTCTCTCCCTCAACCTGTCCCTCGTCTTCCTCCCCTTCGCGTTCTTATCTTCGCTCAGCAAGCGCAGCAAAAAGTCCTCCGTGTGCGGGACGTAAAACAAGCGATAGGTATGCACGCACACACGAATCTCTAGTGCGCCACGAGCAAGCACATCGGGCGTCGTCACCGTCACAGATGGTCGCACATTCCTGCGGGCACACGCATACGTATTGGCTCGTGAGGCGAAAGCGAAAATCGGGCGTACCTTGCCAAAAACGGTCGTCTGAGCCTGGAAGCGGGAAGACCTTGCCCGGAGTCGCCCTGCAAGCCTACTGTTTACTCGCACGTAGGTAATACACGAGACGGATACTCACCGAAACGTACACGTCGATGTACGACTGCCATCGTTCAGCCAGGATCTCCGCATCATAAGCTTTTGAGTCGTCTTTTGCCAACAACTGTATTGTCATCGTTTTTGCGCTCTGTATCTGGCCCTTCCCTTCAGCTGGTGGAAATGACAAGGATGGGGAGTGGCCCACCCAATCGATTCGATAGATGTTCTCGTCTGGACCCATGATGTTCTCAGCTAACCGGCGGCTGTTCGTTTGATCTTGCATCGTAGGGGACGGCAGCGCTCGGTCTCGTCTCAACAGTTCAAGCAGGTCGTGACAACGTGGGTCGGACAACACAAGCTGCACCTGTTTGATAAACGCGCCGAGGATCTTGTCGATCGTGAATATGCGGTAAGCGTCCTACGTCTCGCCGTTTAGCGGGATGACATCGACGGATAATGAAAAAGGACCTTGTATCCAAACATCAGCCGCATCTGCTCCTCGAACGCAGGTTGATCGATCTCGTTATCAAATAATCGCTCGCAGGATTCGAGCATGAGATCGTAATAGTGCTCAGCGTGGGCGTTCCTTTCATCCGACCGAACGGGTGGTGCTATCGTTGACGTTTTGACGCCTTCAATAGCCGCAGCCCCAGCAGCGCTTTTAGAGGGCTGATCTGACATCGACGCAGCGAGTTGCTTAAAAAACAAGAATCGGGAATAAAGCACCTGGCAGAACGGCCCGTCAATCCCCGTATCGAGCGACATGACATACTCGACTTACCTCAAGCAAACGCGATAGCACGTAATATATATTATTACAGAAAAAGACGTGTTTCCGTGATGTGGGCCGTGATGGCGAACCGCCCTCCTCTTCCACTTTCCCTTCCTCCACTCCTTCGGCTTGCATCGCGTCCGGCGGCGATGGCGAGACAGGTCGAGACGGAGCAGGAGAAGTACCGTCTTGGGCACGCGTCTTGCGGCTAGTCGATTTGGCTTGCTCGCTCTTCAACAACTTCTTCCTCAAATCACCTCCTGACGAGGCGCCACCGGCTTTCCGCCCCCGGTTCCCTCCAGTACGCGATGAGCTCCCGCTCACCGCACTCGCCGTCTCCACGTCGTCAGCAACGCTGCTCGCATCGTCCGCGGCGTCACCGTCGATCACCTCTTGCACAACAAACGCCCGATTAAACGCCTCGTGGTCGAGGACAAAGAAAAGTGGAATGAAGCTCCTCAGGAACGCCTCGACTCGCTTGCGGTCTGTGCCATTGATCTGGCCCTGCGTCCGATCCAAGAACGACAGTGTCATCTTGATGACATCCTGCAGCACGCCAACATCTTCGATGTCGTATGCCAATTGATGCCTAGGTCGCGTGCGCGCAAACAGCGGGTCAATGTACGACGCGCGCTTGTCCGTTTGTTCATCCCTTATCGCTTCGATCTGCGAGATGAAGGCGCGTGAGCTGATCGCTTTCTTGTCCGTCGTCTTGAAGTTGATGGCCTGATGGTCGAGTGACTTGCGGTAGTTCCGCGCGTCCACTTCGCGCCATATCTTGTTCCATTCTCGTTGTGCACGTTTCCATTCCTCTTCCTTGTCCTTGAGCCGGATGAGGACGACAGGAATGGCGACTGTCGGGGTGTCCTGCATCGCCTGAAGCACGTCCAAGCCTGCTTCTCGGCCATATATTTTCTTGATAACGCGCTGGTGTATGCTCTTGCCAGATCCACCCAAGTTGGGCTTGAGCTTGAACACGGCACGTTCCTCAGGGGAAAGCTGGGCAATTTTGTTGTTAATCGGTTCGAGCATCCCGATCGTGCGTACAATCGCTTCGATGTGAAAGTCGTATTCATGTCGCTCCTCTTCTGAACGGTGGAGGGCTTCTTCATAGATATTCTTCTTGTGCGCGATAAATCCCGAGTCTTCGCTCGACCACGTAGGATGAGAGATCCATTCGTCGTTCAAAACAGACTTGCACATCTCGTCGCGGCCCGAACAGGTTACTTGAGCTTCCTATGCATGTCAGCGATGATCAGCAATCTCATCTGTTACGACGGATACACACGTACGGTAGGCGGCATACGCCTGTAGCTGCCCAGCTGTAATCCAGTATTGATACGGCCAGGTCTCAGTGGCATGTTAGGTGCACTCTGGCCTTGGGCATGCGCCCACAGTTGTTGCTGTTGTTGCTCCTCCAACAACCATCTCTCCCTCTCCCTTCTATCATCCCAACCAAGAATCTCTTTAAACTGGCGCATGAGCTCGCCATCTCCCAAAAAATTACGTGCCTCGCGGACGAGGCGGGCTGTGTCGATAAGCTCCTGAGTGAAGAGGTTCACAAGACGCAAGAACTCGTTGAACACGTCGCGATTGTTGATCGCTCGTTTGACCCGATCAAAGAAGTGTGTCTCATCGAGATTGGGGACCGCGATAGAGGGAGCAGCAAACTGTTGTTGTTGCACTTGCTGCATCTGTACTTGACGGATCGACGAAAAACCTGGAGAATGGATTCGCTCTGTCCCGTTGGCGGTACCGTTGACGGCCATCATAGCCTGTTTTGGTATCGCTCAGGGTAAGAACACCAGTAAGAGAAAACGAAATAGCGACGTACACGCTGAGTAGGAGCAGCCCTTGGTGCCATATCCCTCTCACGCTCGCGTTCATTGACTTTCCGCTTTCGTTTTTGGGGCACAGTAGCGGCTTCTGCTGCAGCTGCAAGGGAAACATCGGGTCTACGCCGGGCGGGTCTATCTAGAGGAGTATTGGATCGAGTGCGCCTGTGTTCTGTAGGTGGAGCTAGGAGACTGTCTTCCACGTCGTCAACGAGCGCTCGGGTTTTCTCAGGCATGAATATCCGAAAATCAGAGCGCAAATCGGGATGATCCTTGAAAAGTCGAGCAATCTCAGCAGACACTTCCCTCTAGATGGAAGACAGAACGATTGAGTGATCTATAAGTAGCATGCACCTGCACAAAATAGACTTGCCTCGTCGACAGCATCAGCCGTGTCACGAAATTTCCCAAGTATCTCTAAGAAACGTCGGTATGTTTCTCCGTCGCACCGGTGTTTGATTTTCTGCACGTACTGCACTGCGGGTTCGAAGGATACGCTATCCAAGCCGGCGCTATACACGTTCGGATCAGGTGGAAGGGCAGCTGATGTGCCGGCAGCTGGACCGTCGACAAAAGGCAAAGATGGGGGATTTTGTAGGCCACCCGGGCCAGGTTCGTCGCATGTCGATTGAAGCATTGTTCCAGAGGGTGTAGTAACAGTGATTGTAGCGGAATGCCGCGAATCCGCCGAACACTCTATACGATATCCAAGGGGAAGAAACGTGTTGAACCCCTGGATGAGCATCGGGTGGCCACTGAAGAGGTGAGAGACGCGTCTAATGACGCCGGGTGTGTCTATCCTGTATCAAAGATGAGCGCATTACCTGTCGAAGGACCAAGTGCTACACTCACAGCTGACTCTTGAAGTCTTTCATGATGTCCAAAAACTTATTGTACACTTCTGGTTGGTCTTGGAATTGGACCTTGACAGCGTCAAGGTAGCTCAACGCATCCGTGACATTGAGTTGACGTTCCTGGGGCTGACCCTCGACGTAAGAAAGAGGTGGAAGCCGCATGTTGGACGGGACAGAGGACGAGGAGGATGGGTCGGAGACCAGAACTATGGGCGACTGCGTTGGCGCAGGTTCCGCGTTGGGCCGCACGGGAGGCATGCTGACGTCTCGTTCCACCTCCGCAAATTCGGCTGGCTGTGGCAGCAATTCGGTGGAGTCTTCCTTAGGAGTCGTTTGTGACTCCAGCCCATCACGAACGGGACGATTGGCTTGTCCAGGCTGCTCCTCCCCTTCTGTCAAGTTCATCGCCATGTACTGCTCGGCTCTAGCAAATGACTGATCGGACGCACCAGACGCCGAAATCTGGATCGTGGCCACGACGAGCTCTGGGTTCGACTGGAACGCCGATGCTGACGCGGTGGTAGTGTCGACTTCATCTTTCGAAGGTGATTCGGTGGGAAGAGGCTGCTGTCGACGATGCCGCTGGTCCTGCTCAACATTCATCGCGACGTCGGACTGGGTCATGTCTCCAGGCCCGTTTCCTGCTGTGTCTTGCTCGCCATCCATTTGGGGTTCGGTCGGCAGTTTCAACGGAATCGAGAAAATGACGAGGACGTCGTTCGATCACGCGGGTGGCGGTGCGAAGGAACGGATTTGAAAATTCAGACTTGCCGGGTTCTCATTAACTCTACCACAAATGTGAACAACTTGCTCTTGTCGGGCATATGGTGTAGCTGGTTATCACATCCGCTTAGCATGGCGCTACATGCGGGGGGTCTCCGGTTCGAGTCCGGATTTGTCCACTTTTTGTCGGTCCTATTTTCTGCTCGCTGGCTTTAAAAACTGGTGGAACAGGGCTGAGAACGCACCGCGGCCAGTGAGTACTGATAAAGGCTCAAGGTTTTCTTTTCATATCTTGCTTCACGCCAGCTTTTGATGCATTATAATACGTCCTCGAGCCTACGCGTGTCTGTATGGGCAACATAGCCGAGAGGACGCAGACCGACCCACCACATACTTGAGTGTCGCTGCCAAAAATATGGCAGGTCACGACCAGAGGAAATGCCGTGTCCGTCTTCTTGGGGCCATTCTCAGATAACGGCTCGGGCAAAGATAAAGCTAGTAGCGACCCCGGAACCAGTACAGGTATTCCCGTCTCCCGGGCGCACGGCCAGAACGTGCAATCGTTCGCTAGGCATATTGCTTAGGTTCGGAGGGGGTCGCGTTCGCGCTTTTGCACAGCCCGTGACGAGCGAGAAGTATCATGACCTGCCACGCCTGCCCGCACAACGTTGTCCGTCGCCACGGAACGAGATCACATTGCACACGATGCGAGGCTCCCGTCCGAAACCCGTATCGCCCGCCTTCGTTCAGACGGTTCCCTGGCGGTAACGTCTGCAAGCTGTAACGGCGAACGCACCCACGGCATAATCGGCCCAGGTATCGAACGTCGCAAGGTCCGGTCATAATCGTTGACAACGAGATCCCGATTCCGCTCTCATGTCGGCATCGCGGCACCAACATAATCCCAAGGATCGGAAACGTACAGTAAGGAACATGCACGAGCGGGCGAGACGCTGTAGGCGACTCTACTAGTACGTGGTTGGCCCTGCAAGCAGTTTTTGTACGGTCCACGGATATGCAGCCGGCCTTCCGAATCAGGGAGTTCATCCGGCTACATTCATCGCGAGAGAACCGAAGAACCGGATGCGAGATACATCCATTGGAGGGCATTTTCCGTGACGTATGTACAGGGCTTCGTGTCCCCCGGGAGCATCCTCATATGGAGGCAGGCTTCACCAATCGGCGGTGTTAGCGCGACGCGGACATACGAAGGAGCCGACGCCTGGAGACCTCTGGCAACGGCGACCTGAGCCGCGTCACACGAGCAGATCTCAGAAATCAAACCATGACACTGCCTAGGGGTAAGTAGGCACATCCGAATAACCCGATCGTTCCCATTCGGCCGGCCCACCTGCCTGTCATTGTTGATTGACACTCCTGGCAGGCCGCCGCGCCGGGCGCCGGTAGACTGACACTTGGCTCAAGCGTGTGTGCCGTTTCCGTCATTGTACGAAGGGCCCCGCGCGGGTCGTCGGCTTGGTGCTCGCGACGAACCAGGTCGCTACCAGAACTGCACCTGGGACGCCTGCATCCACCAGAAAGTCGGTCAACTGATACAAATGCGACACACCACGCGGGTTACGCCATCACCATAGCCATCGAATAAGATTCAGACGAGGACCCGAATGAATCGGACAAAATACACAGGAATTCGTCACAAGGGGTTACTTTGATGTCAACGCATCCAAGCTATCCCGTTACACATTGAACAAGATGGGAAACTTGGAGGCCTCTTAGTAACTAACTTCGAGCTGCTTGTGGTCGGGTAATTTGCCCATGGGTTGCCAGCAACGACCGAGCTAAATCCGCGCGAACGAGCGCAGGCTCAAGCGCTCACCTGGCTGCCAAGAAGAGATGGCATCTCCATCACTTCAAGCTGTGTAATAATGCGAAAAGGTGAGATTCCTGAACAGAGTACATGCAGTTGTTTATCACAAGTTTCTTGCAACAGAGGTATGCCCTTCCCACTTGAATTTTGCGGCGCTTTATGCTTCATGTTCGTTTATTTCTCCATCCAGATCCTCCAATATTGCCAATCCCGAAGCTCCCGAAGGCGCCACCTGATACAGTACTTGCGGGTGTCCCACCCTCAGTGGCGGGACTGGTGACGTTTCCAAAGGAACCCTTGTGTGTATGACTAGCTGACGGCCCGAATGTCGAGCGATAGGCTGTTGATGGCATTGCTTGGATGGACAGAAACTTGTTCGGCAAGGGTCGGTCCTCCGTGTTGTACTAGGCACCCGAACAGAACGAGCACGTCAATGGCTGTACCCGACGGGACGTCAACGGACCAACCTGGAACTCAAGCCCGATGCTGTCAGCTTCAGAAACATCCAGCAACTTCACGAGCTTCCTCCCAATACCGTTGAGTCGTTCAACATCTTCTTTGCTCCGTGTCCATAGCTGAATACGATCCACCTTGCTCCTCAGGCTGACGACCGCCCCGCATATTTCGTCGCCCTCCTCCAGTTCTTCCCCAACCAGCGCCATCGCCAGCCAGGCCCAGCACCGATCGAGAAGGGCTGGGTTGTTCCTCATCGTCAGGACCCACTTTCCACCCTGCGCGTTTGCAGCATCTTCCCACATAGGCTTGATCCCGGCTTTGAATATGTGATAATTGGAGTTGCGCTCCAGCTTGGAGGGTGGCTTGAGCCAGTTGAAGTACCGGCAAAAGGATTCCACGGTGTCAAATTCGCCAATGACAATCAGCCCCGCCTCGTAATCGCCGGACTCTGGAATGGCGGAGAAGGGCACGGCCTCCTCGCCCGTACCCTTTCCAGGCGGGTAGGGACCCTTGGCTTTAGTGTCATGGTATATCGTCCTAAGGGGCACGGCAAAAGATATAGAACGCTCGTCCCAGATCCAATTGTGCTCACACACCAAGTAAACTGGAGGGGGTGCTCTGGCGCCTTCATCACCGCGCCAGGCGTCTTTGGGTCCTCAATCATCTCCGCTTCCGGAGGGCGTGCTGACCCATCGATGCTGAGCGATCTCGCCTTGGCCAGACGGGCGGTGATTGCATCGAGGCTAGGAACATTCTTGTACCCTTTGACCCTCTTCTCAAGAGGCTTGGGAATGGAGCCTGTTTCTCGATTGAGTTCATTCAGTTTGTCTTGGGTGAGCGGTTCTCTTTCGAGGACGGACTCCTCCGGGATGGAGGGTGTTGTGGACTTGGGAGGTGTGGCGGTAGTCATGGCTGCCGGTGCCGGGGACGTTGAACGGGTTGAGGGCGGGTTCACGGCGATGGAGTCGTTGGTGCAAGTGGTCGACAGAGATGTCTGGGAGCCGGTGCGGAGGATGGATGCGGCGAGACGTGGACGTGCGGGCGTGCTGGTCGTAGATGGAGCCGCGTTAAGGCTGATACGAGCGGCGAGCTGGTTCAGCGAGGGCGGTCGCAGGGCAGTTGCGAGACGCTCTGGCTTTGGTGCATGCATGGAAGCGTGTAGAGACTGCGATAGCGGCGGGCTCGACATTGCAAGGAACGTGAACGGCGAGCCGGGCGGTCCTTTGTGGCAAGAGACAAGACCGACACGGTCTTCTCGGAACACAGCCTCACGCTGCCGTCATAATAAGACGCACCCATCTCATCGCGCGACGTCATGATGACCATCAAACATGCCGGGTAACACTATGTTCATGCAGAATCGAATATCATCCCCTCGGTGCTCTAAGATCGACTTATTATTTAAAGTTATCCCTGTCATTGGCGAGAAAATGGCATGTGGATGGCAGCGGGCATCTGAGCCTGGGTGACATGTGAGCAGCAGCGTGGTTTGAATCCACAGGGTTGATCACGACTTGTTCCCTTGAGGATCAAGTAGTCCCGTTGCTCCTGGCAGGCACACCGCATTCCACTGTGCGCCACTGACACGTTCGGTGTTGTTCTTCTATTTTTCTCAGCCTCCTTGTCAGCCGTGGTCCGTTCGGTTTTAACCCTCAGCAAGACATGTGCGTTATTCGTCCGTGGTCCGACCCACGTAGCGCCAATGCTTGCTGGTCGCGAGTCGGGTCTTTGAACATTATTAACCCTCTTCGCGGACTACTAGGTAAGATATAAATATTTTTTTTATTTGACCCAGCTCGAGAGGCTGAGATTCCGAATCTGGCCATGGATTTGGTGGTTATGGGCTGTTGCATTTCGTCTGGGAAGCTAAAAATACAATGCCATAGGGATCATAACGGGAGCGGTCACGGAACGGACTGCCACCCCTAGTCCAGGGCCGCATCCACCCAACCCGTGTCAGTTCCCATAGATCACCCGGTTCGGCCTTAGTGCTATCCTTCTCCTAGAACTGCCTCAGGCCTAGGGTTGGCGCTCATGATTGAAAAGTCAATAAATCCGTTGTTCAACCAGGCGCCCAAGCTCCATCAAAGAGGTCAGACAGTCCCCGAGATAGTCCAGCAGTCCCTCAGACTATGCCTCCGTCACCACAGATGGTGTCAGCACTCCTCAGTGAGTTGGCCTAGTTGCAGTTCACGTGCACCATTGCTCAGTCTAATTTTACAAGTCGTCACAACAATTATCCATGCGTTCGCTCTGATCACGACCTCGTTTCGACTCTGGTTTCGATATCATACTCGACGGTTATGGTGGGATGACTTCTGGGCAGCCCTCGCGCTTCCCTGTGATATTGTCAACACCGTGGCCATGTGGTTGTTTAACCCACTTGATGACTTCTACCTGGCTTTGCGTAAGTGGTCCACTCTTGCTGATCCCGTCCGTTCAATCTCATCGAAATCCATCTCTACGCTCAGTTACCAAGCCTCGGTCACGTGGTAGCTATATAGTATCAGTTTGGCTATCCCTACTTCCCTATACGTGCGAAATATGGTTCGCTCGTATATCTGTTGTATCCTCATTGGTGCGTATCGTCCCACCGGCCCGAGCTAGCAACGTGGCTGCTTTCGGCGCTGGCGGGGTGTTTTTATGCGTGTGGGCCTTCACCGTCATTTCCAAGTCGGTGGTATATTCAGTGGACAGATCATGGTACCACGCCGCTGTCGTCCAGTCCCCGATGCCTGCATGGTTAGTGGTGTGGGAAGTCTGCAGTATGTCTTTTTTTTGCAGCGGGTGATCCCTCACTTATTTCACGTGTCGTTGTGGTTCTCAGCCGATGTCCTGTCAGATATTGTCCTCGTGCTTCTTCCTCTTCTCCTGCTATGGCGTGTGAAGCTACCGTCAAACCAGAGGATCATGGTCCTTTCCGTCTTCTCGACCAGCATCTTGGT
>JBBPKP010000514.1:0-12345 GCA_038089335.1 Boletellus aff. obscurococcineus | reverse complement strand
CGTTAACTTCTCCTTATAGTTAACTTGTTTTCCCAAAGATACATAAATACCCTCGAAGCCCTGTACTTGTCCCCTAGTTAGATCTATGCTTAAACACGCCTAGAGTTTGACTCCCTGCCGCTGCAGTTGTTCACTCAGCGAGACCCCAATATTGACGAGACGTCACTACGCTCCTGAGGTAGTGCTCGACAGTTGGACTTTACGCGTAGCGTAACAAAAGATCTAACTCGTCCCTGCCACCCCTGCCTTCGTCGCAGAAGGGCGAAGACTAATCCAGGATGGCTGATCGAGATCAGTACCAAAGCTATCGACCTCCCAAGTCCTCCAAAGAAGAAGAAGGAGACCATGAGGAAGAGCCCACCCTCGAATACGAACCACCGCCGCCGAGAAGAGTGTCAGGAAGACCTCCGCCGCCGAACCTGCTCCATCAACAGAGAAGACGAAGAGTGCCAACTACCATCTTGCCTGCCGCCCCCGTTCTGTCCTTGGAACCACCGTCCATCTCGACCCCTCAGATTCAACCCCAGAGAAATCCCCTATCTGCCGCCACCTCGACCACCCACACCCCTCAGACCCTCACCTGAGCACCAACCCCTCCACTCCATTTCATCACCACCCAAGCAGCCCTACAGGAAGCCTTCTCTGCCCTCAACGCCACCAACCATGCTATCCAACAAACCCTTACCCCCGCTACCCCCGAAGCCATGAATCAACCAGGACAACTGCAACAGCCCCAGCAGGCTCAGATCACCCAGCCACCCCTGGCGCCGGCACAACTTGGAGTGCCACGAACCAGTGAATTAAAAGCCGGACTACTGGTAGACTTTAATGGGAAACCGGAGAACGCTCAGAGATGGCTCCTCGCCATGAAAGCTTACTTCCATATGAACCCCACCGTCTACAGCAGTGACGAAACCATGATCCTAACCTGTCTAAACAAGATGGCAGAAGGACGATCTGCCTCATTTGCCGAAACTTGGTACCCTAAAGTACTTGGAGCGATGTGGGCACAATTCGAAACCGCCTTCACCAACTCCTTTATTCCCGCAGGATTACAGGAAAAAGTGTGGAACCAGTTATACCTAATCAAACAAGCAGATTACCCCGACCCCGCTGAGCGAGCCCTTCCTCCCTACCAGAAGCAAGGAAATTTCGACGACTTTGTCGCTGCCTTTGAGATAGCTGCCGGGCGAAGCAAACTAGACGTAGGACATGACGAAATCCTCATTGACGTCCTTAACTGAGGAGTCTCCTCATCCTTGGCCAACATGATGGTCACTATCAACCCACAACCTACCACTTGGCAGGACTGGATCGCCAAAGCCCGGATCTTTGAGCAGAACTTCCTAAGGGTCCAACAACTCCGAAATCACTCCCAATATCTACCCGCAGGACGATTTCCCCCTAGGAACAGACGATCCACCGACCCAAACGCCATGGACGTAGATGCCATTCGACTTTCGCCGACCCAACGAGCTGAACACCTAAAAAACAACAAATGCTTCGTCTGTCATCAGAAAGGATGCCGGTCAACTAACCACAAAGGAGATCAGAGGCTGGGAACCTTGAGTAAACCCCCACAATGAGTCAGGAAGGCAGAAACCTCCCAGATAGAGGACTACCTCGGAACCCTTCCCTTCACTCAGGACGAGATCCTCAGAACCATGAAGATGGCCTTTGGAGGAACCGCCAAAGAAGAAATGGTGAACCACACGGAAACTTCTTCTGATGATAAGGGTTTTGGCTAGGGAGGGCTTTAGCTACGTCAAGCTCTCCTTCCCCTGTACTTGTATCCAGTTGTACCACTAAAGCAATCAAAGTCCCTGTAACTCTGGAACAAGATGGAAAAATCGTAGACACCCTTGCTCTTGTGGATAGCGGTGCCACCTCTACCTTTGTAAACAAAGACTTAGTACGAAAAAACCGATGGAGGACAAAATGCCTCCCCTCTCCCCTGTTAGCCAAAAACGTGGATGGAACTCTCAATCTTGCCGGGATGGTAAGAGAAATGACCCGATTGCACCTGATCATTGATGATCATGACAAGGAAATAACCTGCTACGTCATCGCATGCGGAAAAGACCCGCTGATCCTGGGGTATATAGATTGGCTGAGGAAACGAAATCCCACTATTGATTGGGCCACCCAGAAAATGGAACTGCTGACGACCCCACTATCGATCCGACGAACACAGGAATATCTAGCCCACTACCTTGGAAAAAACCCGGATGGATACTTGACTGAAGTCCTGCAGAAGACTACCATTTCCACCCAGATCGCCCAAACCTCCCCTTCTAAGGAAGTCACCTTGCCAACAACCCTCTCCGAGTTCAAGGATGTGTTCAACGAACCCCCAGCGGGATAACTTCCCCCTGAACATCCCTACGACCATGAGATCCTCACGGAAGACACCTTCAAACCCCAAATCGCCAAGGCCTATCAGTTAAACCCCAAGGAAATGGAGGCATGCAAAGCTTTCATGGACGAACACCTAGCCACAGGACGGATTATCCCTTCAAAATCCCCGCAGGCCTCCCCTTTTTTCTTCATTGCAAAGAAAGATGGCAGCCTGCGACCCTGCCAGGACTACAGGTACCTCAATGAGCACACCATCAAGAACACATACCCCCTCCCGTTGATCTCGGAGCTGATCGACAAACTAAAAGACTCTAAGATTTTCACCAAGTTCGATGTGCAATGGGGATACAACAACGTCTGCATAAAACCCGCGGATTGCTGGAAAGCGGCCTTCATCACCCCTTTCAGCCTTTTTGAACCGACAGTAATGTTCTTTGGGCTATGCAATTCACCACCAACCTTCCAACGACTGATGGACGACATCTTCCAGGACTATATTGCAGAAGGATGGCTGATTATCTACATGGACGACATTCTAATCCACTCTGCCGACGCCCCCACACACCTAGAACGCACCCGGAAGGTGCTTCGTCGCCTCAGGGAACATGCATTATTTCTAAAGCTGTCCAAATCCACTTTTGATGCCGCAGAAGTGGAATATTTGGGCCTAGTAGTAAAACCCGGCGCAGTTACGTTGGACCCCACCAAACTGGATGCCATCAAAGACTGGAAACCCCCAACCACGGTAAAAGCAGTACGGTCTTTCCTCGGATTCTGCAATTTCTACTGGAAATTTATCGCTGGATTTTCCGACCTTGCCAAGCCGCTGACTGATTTGACGAAGAAGTCCTCGAAATGGGAATGGCTTCCTTGTCATGAGACCGTGTTCAGGGTATTGCAAAAGCAGTTCCTGGCCTCCCCCATTCTACGCCTCCCCGACTCTTCCAAGCCGTTTTGGGTAATGACCGATGCTTCCCTAGCAGCATGTGGAGCTGTACTAATGCAAAAAGATGGCAACAGAGATCTACACCCTTGCGCGTATTTCTCTCGAACCTTCTCCCCTGAAGAACGCAACTATGACATCTATGACTGGGAGCTGCTTGCTGTAATACGATCATTGGAGGAATGGAGGCACCATTTGTCGGGCACGCAGCATACGGTAACTGTGCTCACCGACCACAGGAACCTTGCCTACTTTAAGAAACCTCAGAACCTGTCACAACGACAGGCGCGCTGGATGTTGTACCTCATGGACTTTGACCTTGAATTCCACCACCTCCCCGGAACACAGATGGGACTGGCAGATGCTCTCTCTCGACTGGATGCCCCTGACACTGCCGCGGACAATGACCAGGTAACCTTATTCACACCGGTAACCATGGTTTGGGCAATCGACCTCGGCCTCCAACGCCTAATTGCACTGACCACCCTGACTGATCCTTTTGTTGAACAGCAACTACGGGAGATCACTGCCACCCACCCAATTAGGAAAACCTCCCCAACTGACTGGTCCTACCGCGACAACCTCCTCTTCTTTAAGGGCAAACTGTACATCCCGGAACCTGCTTGCGCCAAACTGGTTAGGGACATCCATGAACACCCCGCCCACGGTCACCCTGGTCAATTCTGCCTCCTCCACCTCCTTCAACAGGACTATTGGTGGCCGGGGATGGTGGCTTTGGTCCGCCGAATCACACAGGGCTGTGCTGTCTGCCAGCAAAATAAGGTCAACACCCACCCGACCTGCCCCCCTCTCTCCCCCATCACCTCCACCGCCACTCGCCCCTTCCAACAGATCTCCATGGATTTCATTACCTCACTCCTGCTGGTGCAGGGGCTGGATGCCATATTAGTCATGGTGGACCACGGACTCACAAAGGGGGCTATTTTCATCCCTACATCCAGCACTGCCAACGCAGAAACCGTTGCCAAACTTTTTTTCGAAAAGGTCTTTCCCAGATTTGGCCTTCATGACAAAGTCATCTCTGACAGAGGCCCCCAATTCAATTCTGCCTTTGCCTTCGAACTTGCTAGACTCCTACATTATGACATCGCCTTATCCACCGCTTACCACCCGCAGACAAATGGAGAAACGGAACGGGTAAATCAAGAACTAGGAACCTACCTCCGAATCTTCGCTCAAGGCAACCTGACTAACTGGCCGACCCTCTTACCCATGGCGGAATTCACTCACAACTCTTCTGTTCACTCGGTAACCAAGAAGTCCCCATTTTCTCTCATGATGGGCTACGAACCCCGCGCCTACCCCTCCTTAGGAAAATCCTTTGCCCCTGCCATAGAAAAACGTGCGGAACTACTTGAGGAAGCACGCACGGAAGCTCTGCATGCCCATCAGATCGCGCAGAAGGCTATGATTAGCAACTGCACTCCCACGTTCAAACCGTGGAAAGTCGGAGACCGCGTCTGGTTAGATAACAAAAATCTTCACCTCCAATACCCTTTTAGGAAACTCGCCCCATGATGGGAAGGACCATTTGAAATCGAACGCGTAATTTCTCCTTTAGTCTACCAGCTCAAACTCCCTCCGACTTGGAAAATACATCCGAACTTCCACGCCACCTTCTTATTGCCATACGTCACGACTGTGGAGCACGGCCCCAATTACACCAACCCGCCACTGGAACTAATTGCTGACGAAGAACATTACGAAGTCGAAGCAATCCTTAGTCATTGTGGGAATCCCGCACGACGGGAATTCCTAATCAAATGGAAGGGCTACTCATCCACCGAGAGTACCTGGGAACCAGAACAAAATTTATGCAACGCCAAGCGCCTGCTTTCCGAATATAAATCCACCAGGCTGTCCGCCTTCTCTTCAGGGAAAAAGAAACCCGGTCGACGACCCACTTGCGACTAATCCGTAGCACTACCCCACCACCCACTATGACTACCACTATCTCCATAGATGCTACCATAAATACCCTCCTCCACCTCCTTTCCCACCTCCTATTTTTCCTCGTTGCCATCTCCCTCCTCTGTTTTGTAAACGGACGAGGAACCTTTCGCTTCGCCTTTGGGGCGACCTCCATTACCCCCGCCTCCTCCGTCACCCAGCACAACGGGGACCAGGAATTCTGAATGGAGAGATCCCAGACAAGCCAGCGACGGCTGTGGTACTGGGAAGTATCCTTTTCGGACAGGAGTCTGGCCCTGTCTTCCCACGCCACCACTAATGACAATGGATGGAATACTTAAACCCCCCTAATAATAAAAGTTCATGCATCTGTCCCTTCTAATACAAACCACTGCTGCCCTAATCGCCCTTCAATTCTTCTGCCACCAACTATGCCCGGAGAAATCCCCCTTCATGTCAACACATTTCCGTGACATCACCAGAGAGAGTTCATCCTCAGACTCCTTCGTGATCCTGTAACTCTGGCAGCCATGCGAGAGACTCACGTCTATTTTCACAACGCCCCCTTACAACACGCCCTGGCCCTGTGGCAGGAACACGACCGGATGCGATCATCCTCATTGAGGATCATTTGCACCCTGACTTTCGCCGTCGAAGGCGTAACCGATGACCCAGATGTGGATAGGCTGCTTGAGGCCATCGGGCGCCATCACGATCTGGTGTTCGATTATTTAGCAGCCACCGACATCAAGGAGGCTATCGGAGAGGTCCCCTATACCCTCATGTACCCTGCTCTTCGCCATCGCCTCCGCCTGTTCTCCCCAGCCGAACGACAACTGTATTCGTCTTTCCCCTCCAACGATGTCCTCGACCTCGCCACTTTCGACCTCCCCCCTCCCGTCTCCCCCTCAAACTCCACCAAACCCTCCTCCTCCCCCTCGCCAGTCCGACTTCCTTTGGCGGACCACCTCTCCACCCCTCTGACTACGACCAGACCCCTACCCGTCCCCCCTCCTGCCCCAACTCGACCCCGCCCTCACCGACGGAACGCTATGGACGGGGGATTGCTCTGCCTATGCTCTAGTGCTCCAAGCCCCTCGGATGTGGAGGCCCGACCTGGACGTTGAACAACTTGCCCTCACTGCCTCGGGGATTGGCACCCTGACCACTGATGCCCCCGAGGAGGTTCGCAGGCCAATTGTATTCAGTGTGGAGGGCAGGGTCATTTCCTCCTCGGATGTCCAGAATACCAATGTCGCCATTGCCGTCAATTCTTGCCCAGACACCCTGTCCATACTTGCCCAGACCGCCGCTGCGGAAACTGTGGACTCTACAGACACAGGGAACGATGCTGCCCCGGCCCTGTCGTCTCACCCACCACTGTTTTCATTGCTCCCCCTCTCTCTGTGACCCCTCCTGGCCTCGACGAGGGAGGCCCAGTGGGCAGTTGACCGAATGAATTACGAACTGACGGAACAGTCGACCACCCCATCGAACTCTCCTCCTCGTCCGACGACGACACCAACGCCCCCGCCGCAGCCCCTAGGGGTTGATGTGGAACAACAACCTTGTCTGGGGGGTATTGTTACACTTTCGCCGTCAGAGATGCCCGTCGCACATCACGCCACATTTCTGGAGTCCTATTTCCGAGTCGCCTGGTCCCCGCAACCCATGACTTCCCCAGCTCCCGCTGATCCCTCCTACTACCACCTCCCTCGCCATCTTAGAGAGCTAGCCAAGAACCCTGATCGCGCTACCTGGCAAGACATCCTGGACTTCGACGAACAATATGTGGAGCACCATCAGCCTTCCAAGTAGAGATCAGCCGCCTTCCTCTAACAGCTTCCCCTTTGCCCTAGTCTTACTCATCTGCCTTCCGTTCTCCTGCTCGTTGCCTTCCTCCTTAGTCTTGCCCTATGCCCTACTTCTTCTCTGCCTTCCCTCATTGGACTTGCCTTCCCTCCTCGTTAACTTCTCCTTATAGTTAACTTGTTTTCCCAAAGATACATAAATACCCTCGAAGCCCTGTACTTGTCCCCTAGTTAGATCTACGCTTAAACACGCCTAGAGTTTGACTCCCTGCCACTGCAGTTGTTCACTCAGCGAGACCCCGATATCGACGAGATGTCACTACGCTCCTGAGGTAGTGCTTGACAGTTGGACTTTACGCGTAGCGTAACAACCATGTCCCCATCTTGCCTCAATGAGGGAAGCTCTACGGGCGGTGACCAGACTGAACGACGAACTGGCAGGACCATTGAAAACCCGATCGAGCTCTCCTCCTCCAGCAACAACAACAATGCCACCTGTGCCGGCGACCCATGTTGATAATGTGGAACATCAACCTTGTCTGGGGGGTAATGTTACACTTTTACCCTTGGAGACGCACGTCGAACGCCACGCCTCCTTTTTGGAATCCTACTTCCGGGTCTCCTGGTCCCTGCAACCTATGTCTTCCCCTTCCCCTGACGACTCCTCCCATTTCCATCTTCCCTGACACCTTAGAGAACTGACAGAGAACCCCGACCACGCTACGTGGCAGGATATACTCGACTTTGACAAACAATACGCGGAATACCTCCCGCCTTCCAAATAAACCCTAGTCCACCTTCCATTCCCCCCTTCCCCTCTGCCCTGGCCTTACTCATCTGCCTTCCCTTTCCTTCTCGATGAGCTTGCCTTTTCTTGATTCCCCTATGCCCCACTTCTTCTCTGGTTCCCTCCTACGGACTCGCCTTCCCTCCTCGTTAACTTCTCCTTATAGTTAACTCGTTTTCCCCAGACACATAAATACCCTCGAGCTCTGTACTTGTCCCCTAGTTAGATCTACGCTTAACACGCCTAGAGTTTGACTCCCCGCCGCTGCAGTCATTCCACTCAGTGAGACCCGAATTTCTACGAGACGTCACTACGCTCTTGAGGTAGTGCTCAACAGTTGGACTTTATGTGTAGCATAACATAGTGGGTCTTTGCAATTAAGGCAAGCTCCTTGGTTCTTCCTTGCCAGTACTTGTATGGTGGTACTGCAAGTGTAGTCGCGCCTGAGTGGTAAACTTCTGGTCAGCCCTAATAAGGTTGTTCCGGTAACACTTGGACAAAGCTACACACACCTGCATGTGATACCCAGACTCCAGGGTTTAGGAGGGCACTCGGACTTTTGTTCTGGATGAGACATGGACCCTAGCATTAAGGGGGACCCACTGGAGTTTTCCAGAGTTCATTTTGCAGTGCCCCGATGCTTTTAGGGGTACTGGAGTTGTAGCTCCGGAGATTGCTCTTGCTAGTTATGTAGCATACTTGTACCACTTTTGAAGTCCCCCCTTGGGGTGATAGTGCACACTCCCACCAGGGTGTTTGCAGAGGGAATGGGACTTTAGGTCTGGGAGTCCATAGGTATCTGGGCCAAAAAGTCTGAGGTAGACCGGAGGGTGTATCCGGCTTAAACTCCATACATTCGTATCTATCATACTTATGATGAAGAAGAAACCTTCTGGCTGGGGTTTACCAGTAGACCAGCAGAGGAAGGAGAGGAGGATAGACCTCCCTCACATTTGTATTCCCCCTTCCTGCCACTTCACACCAATTTGTTACCACCTCTGTTCACTCCCCTACCATCTCTGGCATCACATCTGCCGACTTCCGACAACACCATTCTGCTGTGCCCTCCTCACATAGTCAACCCTCCATTGAATCTCCTGCCATCGCCAGCACATGATTACCAATGGCTGATGATGCATTCGATATGGAGGTGCTCCATGACGCTCTGGTCACAGCTGTACAGGAAGGGAATTCACAGGAGGACATTACAAAAAAAATCGCCGATCCAGGAAAGTGGGATGGAGATCGGAGCAAATTCCGCCTCTGGTGGAGTAAACTCCAGCTCTGGGTGGAGTCCCAGAAGGACAACAAAGTCCATGGAGTGGCCATTCTATCACACTTCAAGGGCAAAGCGGAGGCTTTTGCCCAGGTTACTATGGAATCCTTAATGGAGTTGGAAGAAGAATGGACTGTAGTGGATGAGATTTGTCAACTCTGAGGACTAAGAGCATGGCTGGATTGGCCAGCACTTCAGCAACTAATCACGGGACATTTCCGCATTGAAGTTTTGGTGCAAGAGTCCTACAAAAAGCTGATTTCCCTCTGACAAAATGGCAAACTGGTCAACACTTTCCTCCAGTGATTCATGGTCTTACAACAGGAGGCAAAGGTTACAGCAGAGGAAGGGTTCCATCTCCTCAAAAAAGCGATTGACTACTGGATTTACTATCAAATGGAGCTACACATGACAGTAAAGAAGGGAGACTTTGAAGCACTCTACAATGCCTATGGAAAGGTGGGCCATAACTTTGAATGCATCACAATGGAGCATGGAGCACCCCTCTGACTCCCTCCATGCAGTTCCACTCTGCTCTGCCGTCCTCCTCTGACCCCCTCCACCTCATCCCGACCTTTGGGGCCTTCAGGCCCACAATACTGATTCACCCCTACAGGTGTCCAACCAGGGCGCAGAGCCCCAATGGACATCTCTGCCATCACCCCTTGTGGCTCCTGTTTCCTATGTGGATAGCAGGGCCACTTCAAATGCGATTGCCCTAATAAAAAGGTCAATCAGAAAGTTACCATCCGCCAGCTATGGGATCCAGAGTATGAGCAATACGTCTCTATGGAAGTCATGGAGTAAGAAGAAGCACCTCAACCCAACTCCGCTGATCTCTGGCAATCTCGCCCCTGGCAAAACCACCCCCTTCCACAAACCCCGACAAAAACTGCATAACCGGAGTACGTTTCGGAGGAAGTGGAGGCATATTGGAGGGACTGTTTAACCACTGAAGCAAAGCAAAAGGTGGCAAGTTCTTTAAAAGAAGTAGGCTCGGAGATGACGGAGGTCTCCCCGGGCTGGATATAAATACACATTTGACTCGAACTCATGGTGCTTTAGGCACCAGTAATATAATTTCTTGTGATTCCGAAAGGGTGTCCAACTTGAATGGTGTGGCACCGGAATTAAAATATAGTGTGCTTAATTCCCTTGCAAGGCAAAGAGTTAACATGTTAAGGTATAATTCCCCCACAATTTTAAAAATTTGGAGGCCCAACTCCAGACCAATGGATGGCCAATTGTCACTTCAGGTCGGGGTCTGGTATTGGACAGGTAGCAGTTGGTCCTCCATCGGACTTAAGGCCCTGCTTGTTACGCGAAAGCGAAACAAGAGTGGACGAGACTAGGGTCTACCTTGGGGAGGACACTCACGAAGAGGTGCAACAACGTCCCAAGATAAACAACGAAGAAACTCGAAGGATAAGCCTTTGGGAAGGCTTAGACGCAGAGGATTCCCAGTGGGACTCAAGGAGGCAAGGTGACACTCAAGAACGCTTGTATTGCGTAGATCAAGTATGAAGTACAAGGGTGCGATGCAAGGGTTTATATACTAAGGGGATGGGTGCACAGACCATCTTATCAAGAAAGGGAACTAAGAGAACAAAAGGAGAAAGGACAAGAGTAATCAATGATGACGAACGAGGCGAAGTCATTGGAGGAAAGAGTAAGCTTCAATGAGTAATCTACATGGAAGGTTACCATAAGGCGTAGGGGGTTAAGAAGGAAAGAAATCGTAACATTACCCCCTTACTAAGTTCGAAATTCCTAAGTTTGAAATAAGACGGCGTTATTTAGGTCAAATTGGAAGATGTTTGAGATAAAGGGGAATTGAACTCAAGGACATATGCTTCGTCATCCTCATCATCTGCTTCGTTGGGCTCCTGGTTGACCCCTTGGGTCCTGGGGTTGCGTTCGATAGGGAGGCCTCTCCAATTGGTGGTGGGGCAATGAGGGAGGGATCCCACTGTGGTGAGGGTGCGATTCCCGGTCATGGACCAGGTGATGGGTTCGGGGAAACGAGATGGAGGTGGAGATTGGATGGGGCATTGGGTGGAGAGGTGGCCAGGGGCCCATCGACCACAGTTGTTGCACATGTAGACGGGGCATTCATGGATGTAGTGACCCAAGCAGTGGCAGTTGAAACACGAATCGTAGTAACGGGGGTGGTCAGAAGGGAGGGGAGTGGCGATGGGGTTCCACCAGGCTTCGATGCGTTGGAGGAAGGCTTCCTCGTTAGGGGTGAGAGGGGCGGAAGAGGCAGAGGGGGTTTGGGGTTCGACAGGAGGATCCCTGGGGGGAACAGGGAAGGGAGGAGGAGCAGAGGAGGGAGACCCCTTAGCGGAGCAGCGATTGGCTAGGTTTTCCACAATGGTGTGGGCGACGGGGGGAATGTCTCTTGCCCCAAGCTGGTCCAGGGCAATGAGAGTGTTTCGAAGCGTGACCTTGTGGATATGACGAAGGAGAGTGGGCAGGAATTGCCCAGAGCGGTTTGAAGAAAGTACGGACTCGAAGAGGGGAATGTAAAGAAGTAAACGGGCGTTTTGTAAATAAATGTTTCTAAGCGCACCGATGGGTGAGTCCTCCTCAACTAGGCTTTCAAAGGTGAGGGCAAGGGAATGGTTTTTGAGGCATTGAGCGATGACCTCGAGGTTTTCCTCAGTGGATTCTGGGGTGAGGCGAAGAGCAGCGGAGGGGAGGTTGTCAGAGGAGGACATGGTGGAGTTTGGGCGAAAAGAGTAACAAGGGGATAGCAGGGAAGTTTCTGGGAGGACGCTCACGAAGAGGTACAACAACGTCCAAAAACTGGCCTGCTATTGAAGCGAGTGAAGGGCTTTGTACTCGGAGAGGATGTCCGAAGCATGACGGAGATTAACTTCTGGTTCCCACATATTTTCCGAAGAAGGGTATCCCTTCCATGCGGTCAGGTACAGGAAGCGGCCAGGGGATCCCTTGTGTGAGAGAATTCCCTCGACTTCGTACTCCTCCTCGTTATCTATGATGTCAGGAGGTGGAGTGGGAAATGACGGACCATGTGCTTCAGTTTGTCGATAGGAAGATAGAAGCGAAGCGTGAAACACATCGTGGATTTTCCAGGAAGGGGGAAGCCTAAGGCGGTAGGTGAGTGGAGATAGTACCTGGGCTATCTCAAAGGGACCCTGGCGTTTGGGCGCAAGTTTCCTAGAGGGGTAAGGGATGCGGAGGTTGGTGGCCTCAAGCCATACCTTATCTCCGA
>JBBPKP010000513.1:0-12354 GCA_038089335.1 Boletellus aff. obscurococcineus | reverse complement strand
CTCTGCACCACACTCCAGTGGCTCCTCCGGTGGTTTCAAGGGCAATGCCACCACCACCACCCCCAACTCCAACATCTCATCAAAGCTAAGAAAAGACAGCAAACTCACCACCACCAAGTGCAAGCACCACTTCGACAACAAGCTATGCATGTTCTGTGGTCAGACTAGCCACATGGCTAAGGATTGCCCAAAGTCCTCTTTGCGTGCATCCAAAGCCCATGTGGCCACAACCATAACTCCAGAAGCTAAACTGGAGGTCTCTACAGAGACAAAAAAAATAGAGTGCAACCTCTTAGACTCCACATGGACTGAAGGTCATATTGATTCTGACCATGCACCAAAGGAGCTCTAACTCAATATGTCCACTCTCTCAGACCCTAACTCCCTTATGCCCTTCATCTCCCCAGATTCATTAGACATTCCTTCTTTCCCCACATTGATTAACTCTGGTTCCTCCAACTGTTACATAGACAGTACATTCATTAATAAACATAACCTTTCAATGTACTCCATCCCTCCGCTCCTACTCTGCCTCTTTGATGGAACACCCAACTCCACCATCACTTAAGCTATCAACCTTTCCGTCCATTTTCCAACCAGTGACATCACTCTGGTGACATTCTATGTCATTCCACTGGATGGCTCCTACTCTCTTGTTCTAGGACATAACTGGCTCACCCACCACAATCTGTTGATTGACTGGGCTTCAAGCAGTATTGTGTTCCATTCACCAGAGCAAACCAGTCCAGCCCCTCCAAGCTCACCTCCACAGCCTCTGGTTTTACCTCCACTGGCTGACTCTGTAACCCCCAATTCACTGCGTCCCTCCAATTGCCAGGCTCCCTCCATCACTCTTGTTGACGCACCAGCTTTTGCACTGGCTTGTTGTTTAGAGGGCTCTGTTCAGTTTAGCCTGCAACTCTGCCCCAAGGAGAGTGAACTCCATTCCTCCTCCGCCTCCATTATCACCCCTGAACAGGTTGATCTCTCCAGAGTTCCTCTGGAGTATCATGATTTCACAGATGTGTTTAGCAAAAGCAAGGCTTCCAAGCTTGTGCCACAGAGAGAATATGATCTGAAGATTGACTGGGAGGATGGAACCTCTCCTCCCCTTGGAACCACCTACTCTCTCTCCACCTCCAAGCTTGAGTCCCTCCATATGTTCCTCGATGAACATCTCACCAATGGATTTATCCATCCCTCCTCCTCTGCTCACACCACTCCAGTCCTCTTTGTCCACAAGAAGGACAGATCACTCCACCTTTGCATTGACTTCTGAGGACTCAATAAGATCACAAAGAAAGACCACTATCTGCTCCCCCATATCTCTGTCCTCCTAGATGCTCTGAGCCATGCAAAGATCTACACCAAAATCGTTCTCCAGCATGTGTACCATCCGGTCTGCATTGCTGCAGGAGATGAATGGAAGACCACATTCCGCATGTACTATGGTTCCCATGAGTGGCTTGTCATGCCATTCAGTCTGACAAATGCCCCAGTGGCATTCCAGCAGTTCATCAACATGATCTTCACTGATCTTTGAGATGTTTGCGTTATAGTCTACTTGGACAACATTCTGATCTACTCCATGCACAAGTCTGCTCACCATGAACATGTCTGTGAGGTCCTCCACAGACTCTGCAAATATGGACTTTATGCAAAGCCTGAGAAGTGTGAATTCCATGCTGACTCCACTGAATACCTCAGATATTGCCTATCCTCAGCTGGACTGACCATGTCTGACAATAAAGTTAAAGCCATCCAGGAATGGCCCAAGCCTCAGAAGGTCAAGGACATACAGTCCTTCCTCAGTTTCACCAACTTCTACAGGCACTTCATCCACAACTACTCTGACATTGTCATTCCTTTGACCTGCCTCACCCATAAGGGTGCTTCATGGAATTTCTCTGATGACTGTCACTCTGCTTTCCAGCGGCTCAAGAATGCCTTCACTTCTGCTCCAATCCTTACTTATTGGGTTCTGGATGCTCTGCTCATAGTAGAAACCAACACCTCTAACTATGCTGTGGCTGGCATCCTCTCCATCCACTGCATGGATGATGAGATCCACCCTGTCACCTTCTACTCCCACACCCTCAATGCATCCAAGCCCAACTATGATACCCATGACAAGGAATTACTTGCCATGCATGAGTCCTTCTGGACTTGGTGGCATTACCTTGAAGGCTCTGCAACTCCACTTGACATTGTCACGGACCATAAGAACCTGGAGTACTTCACCTCCACTCATCTCCTGACTAGGCGGCAAGCCTGCTGGTCAGAGTTCCTTTGCCAGTTCAATCTGGTACTCCGTTTCCATCCCAGAAGACTTGGTGGAAAGCCTGATGCCCTAACTAGATGCTGGGACATCTATCCTAAAGAGGGGGATAGGGACTACACTCAAGTCAACCCTCACAATTTCCATCCTGTCTTTACCCAGGAACAGCTCGTGTCCTCCCTCCAAGCCTTCTATCTTGCCAATCCAGTGCTGTGTGTGAGCACTGTGTTTGATGTCAAGTCACTTCACAGTGACATTCTCTCCACACTCCCCTCTGACCCATTGACTTCCATCCACCTGTCCACCTCTGCACCCACAGATTCCCGCTGGTCTATCAACTCCAATGGCCTCCTCCACCTAGATGATCATATATACATCCCTGACTCTAATGATCTCTGCCTCTGTGTGTCCTCCAGTATAAACATGACCACCTGCTTGTGGGACATTTTGGACAGAATTGGACATTGGACCTGGTTCACCAAGAATACACCTGGCCCGGAGTTCATATATTTGTCAAAGAATACATCTCCTCCTGCACAGCATGCTCATATGCAAAGGTCCCCTGACATAAGCCATACAGACTCCTGAAGCAACCGCCCATCCCCAAGAGGCCCTGGCACTCCATCTCAATGGACTTCATCAAACAGCTTCCTCCATCCTCTGGTCCCCCTGTGATCCTTGTCATAGTGGACTGCCTTTCAAAGCAGTGCATATTTGTCCTCACAGATGATAAGATGACCTCTCCCGAGTTGGCTAAACTCTTCCTCCTGCACATGTTCTCTAAGCATGGAGTTCTGTCACACATCACCTCCGACTGGGGAGCAGAGTTTGTCTCCCACTTCTTCTACTCCCTCAGAAAAGCCCTTGACATCTGCCTTCACTTCACCTCCAGATACCATCTGGAAGAAGACTGACAAACAGAGCAAATGAACCAAACACTGGAATAGTACCTCCAGATCTACTGCAACTGCCAGCAAGACAACTGGTCAGAACTGTTGCCCCTTGCAGAGTTCGCCTACAATAATACTCCAAGCACTACCACCAGTGTATCTCCATTCTTCGCCAACAAGGGTTATCACCCCAACATCTCTGTACATCCTGAAAGGGACATGACCTCTGCTCATGCCTGCAAGTACTCCATGGACCTTGAGTCCCTTCATCAGTTTCTTCATGAGGAGATGGCTCACACCCAAAAGCAATATCAGGGGCCCACTGATGCCAAGTGAACTCTGGCACCAGACTTCAAAGTTAGTGATCTGGTCTTCATGATGGCTAAGTATTTCTGCTCTACCTGCCCCTCGAAAAAGCTCTCCGAGAAGAATCTCAGACCTTATGAGATCATTGCTCAAGTGGGCACCCACTCCTTCACGATCTACCTCCCCAAATCTGTAAAATCTGTACACCCTGTCTTTCATGTGTCATAGCTCAAGCCATCTGTCCCGAACTCCATACCTAACCATGTCCAACCTCTGCCCCCTCTGATTGAAGTCGATGGCGAACCAGAGTACAAGATTGCTGAGATTCTCAACTCCAAGATTGACTGGAGATGACAGAGGTGCCAACTCCTATACCTGGTCCACTGGGTAGGATATGAAGGGACTGACAAAGAAATGTCATGGCTATTAGCCACCAAGCTTGCTCATGCCTCTGAGCTGGTCTCGGACTTCCACACACAATATCTGACCAAACCCGGCCTCACACTATATCATGAACTCATTGGTTATATTTGTGTAAAAATACAGTACTAAATCTCTGCAACCTCCTCTGAACCTCCCTCCACATTCTCTACACCTGCACTCTCCACATCCTTCATTCCCTCCTGTGCTTCCTCTGTGCCATGCCCTTCTCTGCTTCCTCCGGCACTATGACCTCTGCGTCACCCCTCTCCATCTCTGCAATCTCCTCTGTGTCAATCTCTGCATTGATGTCTTTATCCTCTTTGTCCTCCTCCCCTCCGAACTGGGCAATGGCCACCATCTCCCCCAGCTGCAGGATGACTTTTGTCATTAACCCAATGTAGACCATGTTATTTTGCACCACCATGGTCATCTTCCACATGGCATGTGCCACCTCCTTGAGGGCCTCCACAACACCTCCCCCAAGGCTCTCCAATGACTTCTCCAACTGGGCCACCTTCCTCGGCCACTCCACCTCAACCTTGTTTGTCTCTGCCCTCCTCCAACACTTCAGCACTGCCACCTTCCCAGGCCAGTTGCAGTGTTGCTGGAGCACTTGACAGCTCTGGCATGCCTTCGATTTGCCAGTTCCCAGCATGCACTCAAGCTTGTGCTCAGTGCAGCACACACATGTGGTGCCCTTCCCCTTCCCTGCACTCACAGCCTGATACGCACAGATCTCCTCTGCCTGTGTGCAGTTAGTCCAATCCACACCACTGCAAACCACTCACCCTCTGCTCCCCCACATCCTTCTCTGCCTGCTGTGTGGTTTGCACCTCCTGTGCTCAACAGCACTGCTCCTCCTGCTCTGCCACCTGCCACTCCTCCTGTTCTGCTGCCTGCTGCACCTGCTGCTCTGCCTGTCATCATGCCTCCTCCTTCTGCACCTTCATCTGCCTCCTCTGCTTGGCTGACTTCACTTTATAGACCATGTCATCGTCATCTTTGTTTTCAGTGAGCAGCATGTCATCCCAGTTCTGAATGTTGAAAAGTTCAGACATGGTGGTCAAGGTAGAATGTGGAAGGAAAGAAGGACTTCTGCACCTTTATAGGTTGTTTGCATGTTTCAAACTCCACTCTGCAAACTCTGCATTGTCCTCGCTTAAGACCTTCATGGGCTGAGGCATAAGAGGGGGATACTGTCATATCCCACAACTCCTGTCCAACTCTGTCCAACTCTGCCCACACTTGCACAACCCTGGCATCACCTCAGTGATCCACAACCCCTAGACTCTGGAGTGAAACTCCACTTTCCTATACTCTACTCTGTAGATCTGTTATCTTTCCATTCCATGTGCTCACTGCAGATATGTTCCATCTTTCACAGGCTTGCTTAACAAGCATTGCCCAGTGCATGCATACCCTCTGATATTCTTCCTCTCTCTCAAACATATGATACTGTTTGTCATTCAACTGCGCATCCGTAATCTGTTCTTACTATAACCCCTTTTGTCTTCCACCCCATAGTATATAAACCCCTCTGTACTTTGTTGCCTTCCTGAGTTGGAATATTGAATTAGACCAACTCCTCTGACCTCCACTTCAGTCTTCAACTGTTCTCTGACCCTCCACTTGACTTCATTGCTAGTCAACGTTAAGTCTTTACCTCTGACCTCCACAAATCTGGGACACAGACTCTGGCAAGGGTGCAGTGCTCCGCTCTGAGTTGCTGAAGCCAAGTCCTGATCCATCTTGCATAACTCTGGAGTTACCCAGAGTTAGACCTGAGTTGACCCAGTTTTAACAGCACCAGTAATATAATTTCTTGTGATTCCAAAAGGGCATCCAACTCGAATGGTGTGGCACTGGAATTAAAATATAGTGTGCTTAATTCCCTTGCAAGGCAAATAGTTAATGCTTTTAAATATAATTCCCCCACCATTCTCAAAATTTGGAGCCCCAACTCTGGACCAATAGGCAGCCAATTGTCACTTCAGGTTGGAGTCTGGTATTGGACAGGTGGCAGTTGGTCCTCTGTTGGACTTAAGGCCCTGCTTGACTCTGGGGCCTCCAATACATTCATTGATTCAGATTTTTGTAAAAAGCTTATTTTCTTGATGATCCCTATTCCAAAACCTATTGAGGTAGCAAATGCCAATGGCTCTCAAGGAGCAATGAGTGCTATCACACATGAGGTTTCAATATTCATTGACATTGATAATTATTCAGAATATGTTGATGCCTATGTCACTATTCTGGGGACACATCCCATTTTTATTGGGTATAACTGGCTAGAACATCATAACCCCAAAATTGACTGGGTAATGGGAGAATTGAAATTCACCCATTGTAGATCCTATTATAAAGTATTGCAGCAGACATAGCTGCCCCCCACCTTCTCCACCCAGAGTATTGAGCTGGAGCTTGCAGAGAAAATACCTCCACAATACCACAAATTCCTGGATGTGTTCTTGGAACAGGAGTCTGAGCAGATTCCAGTCTGGAAGCCTTGGGATCATGTAATCAACTTCAAACCAGACTTTGTCCCCAAAATGGGTAGGGTGATCCCCCTATTGGAGTCAGAGATGGCAGTGGTCTGGACCTTCATTGAAAGGGAGTTGAAGAAGGGGTATATCTGCCCCTCCAAATCTCTGCAGACATCTCCAGTATTCTTTATTCTGAAAAAGGATGGAAAAAAGTGCCTCATCATGGATTACAGATACCTGAATGAAGGAACAATAAAAAATGCTTACCCCCTTCCACTCATTTCACAGTTAATAGATCACTTTAAGGGCATGGACTTATTTACTACCATGGACTTGAGATGTCACGACCGTGACAACTCCGCCCGTTTTTCCTTTCCTCCGCTCCATATTTAGTTTCCTCCACTTTCCTCCGACTGACAATGTAGTTACTCCGCTCCGACATTCCTTTATCTAGCTTCGTTCCGGACTTCCGGTCGCCAGCTCACTGGTGACGTAGATAATTCCTTTAGGTATTCCGTACACGCTGACCTGTCACCCCGGTGACACGCACCATACAGTAGTAGACATGTATCATACGATACCGGACGTGCGTCATGTGGTCGCAGATATGTAGCACATGGTATTTAGTTCCTCCGCTCATGTATTTAATCTGTAGTATGCTGGGGACTTACTCCCCAGTTCGAATATCGACTTCGTCTCCCTCCTCTCGTTCTCCCTCTGCTCCTCCTCGCTCCTCTGCTTTGTCAGACTCATCCCCCGGCGTCGTAGTCCATCCCTCCCTGTCCGGACTTCCATCCAAATACAAGGACTGGGACTGCACAAGGGCACAGGACATAACCTGAAGCCAATGTCCTCACCCCTCCATTCCATCTCTGACTACGCCCGACCTCCGACCCCGCTTCCCGCTGCTCCGACAGAGCGGAGTTCGAGCAGAGGTGTCAGACTTGACAGAAATGGAACATGGCCACAATTTCCTCCAACCTCTGCCTAATATTGTAAACAACAAAGAAGCTTACAAAGTCAAAGGGATCTTAGCTCATTGCAGCTTGCCTTCCCAACAAGAATACCTTATCAAGTGGCAGAGCTATCCTTCCTCCAAAAATACATAGGAACCAGAATAGAACTTAACTGGCTCCTCAGCTCTTTTATGACTATATAAGTCCACCTGACCACAGCAATTCCCCATCTGTCATACCACCATCGACACTTGCCCCACCCACCCCCACTATGTCCTCCATAACCATCACCCTCCCCACCACTTCTCTCCTTGCCCTCATCTTTGCCATCCTCACCTCCCTGACCACCTATTGGGTGGTCAGGTTGTTCCTGGAATGCATGTAGTGAGAGTAGTGTATTCTATAATAAAGAGAACCTGTGGAACCATCTCAAGGACACAGTTCCAGGATGGGCACACAACAACAACAGAAATGACGGGAGGGGGAAGGGCAAAGGCCTGGACATGGGAGATAAACATGTCCACCAACGGGCCATGGGAGATGAACAATTATGTTGCTCCCTTTCCTATCCAGGCCGGAGGGGGAGGAAACAAGGAGGCATGGGGGCAGTAAGGGACCCAAAAAGGAATAACAATGCTTTTTTGTCCCCTCTAAAAGCACTAGAGCCTGACCCGATGATGCCCTGCAAATGGACTTTTCTATTGTCACTAAAACTATCATCTACAACTTCAAACTCACCCCAGGACTTCACTGCTGGTGCCCCTGCCCACAGAAACATGACCCTGAATCTGTTGCCATTCCCAAAGGAACTCACAACATCACTGGATACCCTGCCCACCTTGAACAATTTTGGGAACAAATCGAGCTTAACAGGGAGTGTGCTGCCAAAGCTACTACCTGATGCAATGCCCTTGGAAACCTTCAACAACCTCTGAATGGCAAACCCCTTTCCTCAACCAATACTACATAAGTACCCCATGGATTGATGATGTATTTGGCTCCTTCAACGATACCCCTTATCTCATCAGAAAGAAAGTCCACCCTTCCCTTGACATCCTCCCTAATCCTATCCCTCCTTTCCCTGTTTCTCAACATGTCCACTACTGGTGGAATGTGCAGTGGGTCTTACAGATACTTACCCTCTCCTGAGACAATCCACCCCACCAGCCCCTCTGTATCACTAGACAATTGTTGGTGTGGGTCCCCTCTCCTCTATACCACCTCCTCATTGCTATGGCCCTACTGTCCTGGCAACAACAGGTTCCCTTGCATCTGGAATCCTTTCCCCCTTTCCATAAACAAGAATTCATCTTTGACCTCCTCTCTTCCCCTGCTGTCCTTGCAGAAATCCTTTTCCTACTGGCAGTCATCAAGTATCGGGTTACTCGCTAAGCTATTGACCTGGCAATTGCCCACATTGACCTTACTCAACTTGTCCTCACGGTCACAGACCACCCAGATCAACAAGACTCTCTTGCAGGTGACGAAGACTTTGAACACACCCTTGAATGGGTGTCCTCAGGATGTGAGGTTGCCTTCTATGGGCTCATTTCAGTTGGGATCATTGACATTGTCAATGATCTCCCCTATAATCTACTTTACCCACTCTACCATTACTGCCTTGCCCTCTTTACCCCTCAAGAACATGCCCATTTCTTCAACTTCCTGGACCCCATCCCCTCTCCTGTTACCAATGTCCCGACACCACCAGACACACCCCTCACCCTGCGTCCTCCACCATGCAATTCTTTTGTAACACTCAAATGCCCCATCTCCCAACTGGAATATCCTCTCCCCCACATCCCTAGCGACAACCCTCTCGTCCAGAAAGCCAGGAACTCCCCATTCTGTGGAGGCTGTAATGATGCACTCTCCCCCACTCACAAGTGCCTGGACAAGCTCAACCCCAACCCTCTCCCCTGTCTCCAGTGCACTTCCACTGCTCACTCCTACACTGCCTGTCCAGAATATGTGTGCCCAAACTGCCAACTCCCTCACCCCCTCCATCCACAACATGAGTGTCCCAAATTGGTCTACCCCAACTGCTACAGATGGGGACATACTTGACAAAACTGTGTTTACCCTCAACATTACTCCCCTCTCCATCCTGGTCCCTTCTGTGACTGGTGCTACCACCCTGGGCATACAGGAGTTCGCTGCACATGATGACTTTTCTTGGCACCCTGACCATCTCCCCTTTGCTGTTGCCCCTCCCCTGTTGTTGAGTCCTCGGATAGTCCACCAGACTCCCCCACTTGCTCACCCCCCTCCTTATCTGTGGCTGGCCCCTCCTCCTTGGCTTGACTCTCCACTGCTCACACCTTTGATACCCATGGACAAGTGGCCTCTGTGGCTTGAATTGGAGTTTCAAGCTCAGCAGAGGGGTAATGTTACATTTTCCTCCCTTCCTTCAACAGACCTGTCACTTCCCCCTGTGTACTACCACACACTTGATGACCATTGGGGACTACTGGTAGACCACCTTCTATACCAACAGAATCCTAACATCCCCTTTTAGTCTCCCTTTGTTCTCTTGATATGGAAGCCATTGTTCTCTCAATACAGACTACTCCTTTGTCCTCCTAATCTGGTAGCTATTGTTCTCCCAGATCGTCTCCCCCTTTCTCCCCCCATAAATACCCCACATAGCCATCATGTATTCCTTAGCTAGATTTATGTTTAACCACATAATTCTTCTCACTCCAAGTGTGTTGGCATTGCTTGAGATCCCCAGACCTCTATCAGACTTCATGTCACTGCTGAAGGACATGCTCGACAGCAAGATCATTTACGTCAAACTAACATATCTCTGACTTTCCACAGTTTAAACATGGGACGCTGTCAAGAAGCCATTTCCTTCTGAGCTAGTTGGTGGGCATGTAAGGCCTCTATGCAAGCATCCTCCAGCATCTTGGCATGGTTATCAACTGCAGGTGCAAAAGATTTTCCTAACTGGGAGTAAGCTCAGGGTTTATAGCCCATCATAAGAGAAAATAGGGACTTCTTTGTTACAGAGTGCATGGAAGAGTCGTGCATGAATTCTGCCATGGGGAGAAGAGTAGGCCAATTCATAAGGTTCCCTTGGCAAAAGATCCAAAGGCATGTTCCCAGTTCCTGATTTATGTGTTCAGTTTCTCCATTGGTCTGAGGGTGGTAAGTGGTGGATAAGGCAATGTCATAATGGAGGAGTCGTGCTAGCTCATTAGTGAATGCTGAATTGAATTGGGGACTGTGGTCCAAGATTACTTTATTATGCAGGCTGAATCTGGGGAACACTTTCTCAAAGAATAATTTGGCCATGGTTTCCACATTGGCAGAGGAGGAGGTAGGGATTAAAATAGCCCCCTTCATAAGGCTGTGGTCCACCATAACCAGAATAGCATTTTTGCCATCCACCAGTAGTAGAGAAATAATGAAATCCATAGAAATCTGTTAGAAGGGGTGGGTAGCTGTGGATGGAATAAGGAAGAGAGGGGGTTGGGTTGGGTGTGTGTTAACCTTGTTTTGCTGACATGCAGCACAGCCCTGGATGACACAGTGGACAAGGGCAGCCATGCCTGGCCACCAATAGTCCTGGGAAAGTAAATGTAGTAATCAAAATTAACCTGTGTTACGAAATGTGACACAGCCCCATACTATTACATAATTTTTCCCAATTTTTCCTCTATTTCCCTCATTTTATTTACCATTTTCTATCTTTCATTACCTTTTATTAGCGGCCTTCACTACCATTCATTCCTACAGTGATCATGTGACAGGTCACATGATACTTCCCATGGTCACATGATATTTGGACACTTTCCCATGAAGGACCCCTCTATTTCACATCTTTACATTTCACTTTGGACACATATTCTTATCTATGACGTCACAGGCTAGACTGCTTATTAATCATCTAGACCCTTATCTATGACATCATAGGCCAGACCTATGACATCACCATGATGTCACCATAACATCATTCCTTATCTATTTGTCATCATTACTAATTATTGCACCATTATGGCACCATATCATGCCATAACCCTATACCCAGACATTCTAGCCTTTTCCTTACTATATATAGATATATTATTTCCATAAAGGGTATAGAAGGCTGTGTTGTTACCTTTACATAGTATATAGTTCCCAGGTCTGCCCTAAGTAGGTACCAAATAGGGACAAACATGTAAAAGGTATATAAGGCCAATACAGCGACCAGAGACTCCAGTTGAGTTCTCCTGGTCTTCTCCCCTGCAATGGTAAGAGGAAGCCCTGAGGAGCCAGCTCCTTTCTAGTCATGCCTTGAGGGCCTCTGCTAGATTGTAACTCTCACTTTCACAGGGCAACGACCCACAGCATGCCGGCGACGATGGTTGTTGTTACACGTGTCCACAACAGTGGCACTGAGAACCCATAGGGTGAAGACCTGTGCCAGAAGGCTGGCTAACCAACTAGGCACCTAGAGCAACAGGCTCATAGGTAAATCTCAGTAGGGGTAAAGAAGTACCCACACGATGGAGAACGTTTCCATATGTTGGTCAGGATTGTGACATGCGGCAGACGAGCCCGCTTCCTTTCTTTTATTTACGAATACTTAAAGGAAGGGGAGTCAGCATAGTTACTATGGGATAGTACTGGTAGTGTTTACAATGGTAGATACTAGTTATACTGTACATCCACGATCAGGGTCATATGTAATAAATCCTGGTCTTCTCCCCCATCATCATTAGGGGCTACCACCATAAGAGTAACCCTAACTGAAACAACCCAACTATAGCCTATGTCCGGACGCGTATAGCAGTCCAGCAACTGGGCTTATGAAGGGGAGTGAGACTAGAGGTAAGAGTGAAGAGCTAGCAAGGCTAAGCCCTGATGATGAGGGTAAAGGTCCAAGAGACTGAACTGGGGTTCCAGCTCAGTCGCCCGGGTTTATATACCATTCTACTGTTTGTACATATTTGGTAGCGATGGTGCTAGAAAGCGAGAGGCGGCCCAATCGGGCGTATCGTATGAGTCACCTGCTGCGCAAGGCTGTA
>JBBPKP010000512.1:0-12357 GCA_038089335.1 Boletellus aff. obscurococcineus | reverse complement strand
ACGTCGATACCTTGTTTGACAACCTTGACAAGGAAGATGACGACGACGACGACTCGAGATGTAAGCCTCTCAGATCCGCGTTGCACCTTGTGGCGCTTGCAAGGAGGCCGAGGAGAGGCATAAACGGCCCCTTCCCAGCAGATATTGGCAGGCAGCTCGAAATTTGTCTTCCGGGCACAACACCACCTCACGGCGGACTTGCACTGGGTCACTCCGAGGTCGACTGTCGTGCATCGCATCCTTGGTTTGTGTCTTGGGCTTCAGAGCCCATATTTGAACGCAGGCGGGAAACCTTGACGCCAATACTCGGTGCGTGTGCAGTAAGGGAAACGGGGCGACGGCGAGGTAGTGTTTGAACTGTCAGACTGAACTGCCAGGCTGTGCTGCAGCGAAATTTTTGGCACGCTCACCAGGACGGTCTGGTTGATACGTCGGACACCAGTCTATTCCCCACAGTGCCAGTGGGGAGCCTGCATTGAAGACAAAACCAGTGCCGTCCTCGAAATGCTCGGCTTCGACGGGCAGGGAATACGGACGTTCGGCATATCGTAGGCAACGGGATCAGGGGAATGTACATACAAGTAGCAAGGCTGTCGAACATGTCGAGCGCGATGCGCGTCTGACCGTCGTACGGGCCCATATAGCAGCTGGCTCGAGGAAGCGGGCTGAACCGCCCGTCCTCCGTCATCGCGGCGTCCGAAGGTAGATACTTTGGAGCGCCGTCCCTGCGTGAGTTCAAAAAGCGGCTTGAATACGAACGACGAAGCCCAGCCAGGCCGTACGGGCACGTTTCGGTATACCCTCGGCCGCTGGAAAGGCCCTTTCACCGAACCAGGGCCCACGCCGGCGCCTTCTTTGTAGCACGATCTGTCTTCCATGATCTGCCAGACAGTACCTGCGCCGACGTTGAAGCCCCAGGCCTTGCTGGCGAGGGACCGGTCCGCGATCGTGCTGTTCGTCGAACGGTGGGGGTGACGTGTCTAGCCGCTCGACCGTCACCTTCCTGGAGAACACGGGTACCGCCCGGTGTCGATGGTGTGCGCTGGGATTCGGTAGTGCGTGCATATTCGCCGCGCGAGGCGCTGTCGTCAGAAGACGCGGACAGCAGACTTGTCACCGCACTCTCAGAATGACGGGAAGCTCGTGGCAGTCCAACGAGTCGCTGGTACAGACCGCCGCGCCGAGCCACTGCCTAAATTCGGAAATTCTGAGTGGTCATTCAGTACGTAGTACAATACAGGCCGTTACGTAGAAATCCACACCCGTGACGAACATCAGGTAGATACGTCTGCTAATTGAGTAACAAGCAGCGGTCATAATTTCCACCCTGGTTGGCACCCCACCAGGAGGGAAAGAGGTGTGCAGTGCCCGCTGCGCCTTGGACGGCAAACGACAGTATAAACACCATCACTTGCGTGCCACCGTCAAGCGCTATCGTGTCGTCGTGAATGATCACGCAAAGATCACACAAAACAAACTCACCTGCACTGACGAGGTAGTTGTACTTCTGGAACAGACGGGGGTAGTGCGTTCTGATCCACCATTGCGAGGTGAACCCGATCACGTAAATCGCTGTCACTTCAGAGTTGATGCCCACGCAAAGGATACCAATTTGCGCGCTGAATAATGCAAGGTCGGTCAAGAACATGATTGCACCAAGCACAGACAGAATGCGCACCAGATGATAGGCGTGTAGAGGTAGTCAGTACGAAGCTTGGGCCAATAGCGATGGATTAGCCAGAACGGCACCGGTGCAGCAAGCCCCACAATGTATGCCCATGGAACCCACTGATACCTCTTTCCAACAGAGAACAAATCGTGACCAAGACCACCCCAGGCTATAGCCTGAGAGTTGTATTGCTGAGGTTGCTGACCAGACCAGATATTGGTCCCTTGGACAGAAAGCAGGATATCCAATTGATTATTGATAATGGAGTTCATTAAGACTGGGAGTATTGTGAGTGATGGTAAGGAACACATCTAAATTTCTCTTACAATAGTTCAAGATGGCGCCAAGGAGTGTCCCAGTAATCTGGGCAGTGAATGATGCTCGAGGAGGAAGCTTGGCATCTATTAACACGCATGAACTCATCTTCTGGTAAGACAGCCGAAGAAACTTACACTGGCCAATCTTGAGGTCGCGGAGTAGTAGACTAGCTTGTGTAACAGTATCTGCAAATACAGTTGGAGTACATGTACCTCGTAGCTACTAATTAAAAGAGAACTCACTGTAACCATACAAAACAAAATACATGTTGGCCATCGGCTTTCTAGGATGGAGATAGCCTGCAATCATCTGCACGAGGGTTTCTAATCATAACTTCAGCTAGCTCAAGCCACGTCGATCGAAACGAGGACTCACGATTTGAGATAACAATGCCTGTAATCGCAGTCAATGCTCCAAGGAAGATAAGAGACACAATCCCCAGGAGCACGGACACTAAGAGGCCCCACCAAGGCAGTGTGGAGTTGCTCTTGTAAATCAGCACTAACGCCACCACAATTGATACCACAAATATAGCACAGAACCAACTATTCGGGACATCGGGATACTGGAATACTACCAATTCAACATCTTGTTGTAATTGCAGAGGGGCAAGTTGGCCTACCTTGAGCATTTGAGCATAGTGTGGATCAATGTCCTTGTCTTTGCCGGGCTTCTCCCGCATGCCATCGTCGTCCCAGAACTTCCAGTGAATGTTCTTCCACTTAAATTCTTGCCACTGCTTACGAATTTTTGACGGTGCTATCCAGCTCCATGCGAGGCGCAAATCATCTCTGTTCCAGAGAAGCAAGTGGGTGATAGTTGCACCCAATCCCAAATTTGTGGCGAGGAGAGAGATGACCCATGTACCAGCATAGTAAGGCAACCCCTGTTGTGCGAGAAGAGCAGGATCGACCTCGTAGTTTGAATTCAGGATTAGCAACTGGTCGTATACGGTTCCGTTCTCATAGAACAAGAGTTGGGAAAGCTATGGGTCACACTCAGCCAGTCTCTAATGTGAAATATGCTTACACGTACAAAAGGAAAGTTCTCCGATTTCCAGACATTGCTATAAAAAACACCGACGAAAATAACCCTAGACGAACGGCATCAGATGGATTGACGGGGTATTCAACGTACACGTACACGCAAAGGGTGTACCCAATTAAGCTGGAAACCTGTTCTTTTGTTAACTGAAGGTGCTGTGCACGTGGTCTACCTTAAACCTACCAGTGCCCGAAAGGGGACTACAAAGGGACTAATGCCGCCTCCAATGTACTATGGACCAAGATTGTTAGTAGTGATACCGAGCGCTCGTCTTCGACAAAAACAAACCTGCCAGTCAAAGCATATGGACAAAAGACCAAGCCCTTCATTACCGTTAGTGCCACCGAATACTCGGGAAACGGCTGCGCTATTCGGTGCAGCAAGACACATGATCGAGATCCCTGTAAGGAGGGGGAATATCCATTCTGGGAACAGCTCCCAGATAAAGATCCTAGTGACGTTGAGGCGACATCTAGTTAAAACCGCAGGATCAAGACATACGCTCCGAAAATGATGTAGAATACTTTGAGTCTACGGCGAGTCTCTGCACCATCGCGGAAAAGTACATCCAACATTGACATGAGAGGAAGCACACTAGGATAAAGCATCTTTGAGGGGTAAAGTAAAATTGCTTTTCGTTTTATTCATCAGCCATATACATAGAACCAGATACGAAAACTCGCCTCTTAGTACACCACCGATTCCGTAACCCAGGAGCTGGCTAGAAAACAGCAAGAAGATAGCAACCGCGGCATTGGGAGTGATGTTGTAGTACATGCGTTGTACGGCAAGGACTTCCGTCGCGAGCGCCGAGCTCGCGGCTGAACTAGCCATGATAATAATGAATACGTTTTCCTTTCTGTTGAATGGATGCTGGGGAGGGATGAGATAGAGGTGATATGACCCTATTGGAGCTTACAGGATTTAGGAATCGAAGAAATCCACGACGAGGGATAAACGTCTCCATCGCAATCCCGAGTACGTAGGAGATAACGGCAAGAAACATCACTGACACATTGACAGTTTGCTGGCACGACCATGAAATGAGATGAACGAAGGGAACATGGAGATACGAAGGCTCACCGGCTTGAAGTAATAGATCTCGGCTGTTTGCATAAGAAAGGGAAGAGAAGGCTTGGGCAAAGAGAGACGTACCCAGTGAGCCACCGAATGCAGATAGACCAAGTCCGATGAACCAGGCGCGGAAGGTCCACGGATTGAGGGTGGGGTCATCGTCGACCGAGATGACGTGGGTCGCGATCTCACGTTCGCTATGGAGAACGATATATGAGGTGTCGTCGGTGGGCGAGTCTGGTGCAGCTTCGACGTCTGCGTTTCCACGAGGAGACTTTTCACTCTTCTCGAAGGATACTTGGTCCCCGTTGCTGGATTCCATGCTGAATAGGCGAAGAGGACCCTGGGAGCAAGGTTCCGGAGAGTGACCTGTCGCGAAACAGCTTAATTTAAGCGCACCAGTGGTAACCTCCTAGGTGGGCTCGCGGTGGAATTAAATCGTAGCGAGACAGCGGTGCCTCATGCTTGCAGGAGTGTCAGCAATGGCTCTCCATGCTGTCGGTACCGAGCCAAATGCGGGCTCTCCTCACTACTATCGCGATTATAGCACTCGGGCACCGAGGTCGCCGACGTGATGCGTGATCGCTAGGTTCTGCGCAAGTAAGCGGGTACCACGTACGATATATCTGAACCCAACGGGTGAGAGCATGTCATGTTTGGCGGTGCAGGCCGACTTGGACAGGTGTTCCATCATATCTCCAGCGGGACACAGATGGCCCTGAGGTTGGCACAAGTTCCCCGCATTTGTAGGAATCATGCGACAGGCCGTACGGCAGTGACGTCCCTTGCAGCTGGCAACCGTCGTGACGCGCAAACAGATGTAAATAACGCGTGCCCTCTCCATGTCCCTCGCGCCGCCACCAGTCGATGGCGACACAAGCCCTCTCAAACGCTCCCGCCAGCCCCTCTTCCTTGCAGACAGTGATAGCGATCTCGAACGGCCATCAAAGCGTGCCACACCAGCCCCACCGCCATCTGCCAGGCCAGACGTCGATGCCTTGTTTGACGACCTCGACAACGAAGACGACGATGACAATCTGAGATATAAGCCGCTCGGACCCGCGTTGGACCTTGCAGAGCTTGCCAAGGAGGCCGAGGAGAGGCACGCGCGTGCAAGGCAAACGGCCCCTTCCCAAGGCAGTTCGAAAATCGGAACTGCCACCGACACCAGAAAGGACCAGTTTGGGAAGGAAAAGCCTGACGACGGGGAGAAAAAGGGTCGGAGGGTTCTGCCAAAGTTGGACGAGGAGAGACTGGTCGGACCAGACGGCTTTCCGCTGCTTATCGACGGCATCAGGGGATTTCGGCCAAAGGGAAAGGGGAGCGAGGTGTGCCGCACTCTCTTTGCATCGTTGCGCTCAACTGACTGACATCTCGCAGCACGCAGATCTAAATCGGCTATTACAGGTATATCAGTTCTGGACACACAAAATGTACCCGAAGACTTCGTTCAAAGATACCGTCAACCGCGTCGAAAAATTGTGTCACTCAAAGCGCATGCAGGTATGAGCACCTTCTGCTACACTACCTCTGACTTGGATGCGCCACAAGGTTCGGCTGAGCATCTGGCGCGACGAATTCAAGGGCGTATCGAACAGCAAGGAGGTAGACGACGCCGACGTCATCGATCTTACCGAACCTACGCTTCTCAGGACTGCAGACGACGGAGACGACAAGGAATCTCAGAATCACCCATCAAAAAGTGACCAGGAATCCGAGCCTCTCCCTTCGTCTCCCCCCGCATCCTCGGACGCAGACGCAATGGACTTGGACGAAGGTGATGGCGACGATATATGGGATATTGTCGATCAGATGGAACAAGGAGGACCAAGCAAACTGGCCGCGGAAGTTTGGGTGCCGACATCTGGGGTAAATCTTGTTCCATCGTTAGATGATGCTCAGAGTGGGAATACTTACCGTGCGACCAACGACGATGACTGGGACGAGATGTATTCATAGATGTCTATTCCAGTGGCACGAGTACGCGAGTAGGAATAGAATATGGTACAGGTATGCGCGACCTGAAATCGGAGAGGGGTGACGTCCAGGCCAGCCACTCTAAACTATGGACGGTTTGCCTCCCGGCATGGCAACCTCATAGCAGTCTGGTGACCAGATTACGAATAAGCCAGCAGCTCGGGAGCATCCCACTAATTCGACCGCACCTTGCACCAGTGAGCGCCATGCACGTATGCCGGTGAAGATGGGGCCGACGAGGCTGTCAAGTTTTTGGAAGCATCGGTGGTACATAGGCTGCAAGCGTGCCATGCGCGCCCAAGTCAGTTCCTGTATGGGAAAACAGTGATCGGTGTGGGCGAGGTAGCGGAACATCTGGTCCTCCGTGGTCAAGCGGGAGGTTCGCTGCTTTCCGTCCCATTCCTACCCACCCGGAGTGCCACCGTTTCTCGCCAGCCTCACGATCGTGGTAAAAGGAAAGAGGGTGGGCACGTAGGACGCAAGACAACATCGACGGCATCGATAAGATGCGTACATGCCGAGCAACGAGGGAACGGTCACGCAGCCTTCTGTCCACCGCTCTGATACCTACCGGAACAATCTGTGGTCATGGAGAGGAAAGAAGACAGACTTGACTCGACAGGTCCATCATCAGGTAACAGTCAGCAACACTGACGAAAAGCGAGTGAGAAAGGTAGAACGACCGAAGGTGCGGGTATTTCTGGGAGATCGTAGAGCCGGGTCAGAAACGAACCCTCGTCGAGTAACACTGGGAACAAGGTAAGCGTGAAGAGAAGATTCGATAATGGAATGTGCTCCGTGGACACTGAGCCCGCTGAGCGTCACCACCCCGCTCGCATTCCCGCCGACGGACGCGTCCACGGTATACCCAGGGAACCGACCACCCGTGCGGACAAAGTCGAATGGGGCAAGCTCCACCGGGTACACGAATGTACGCCGTCCGCTTTGGACCAGACTCTACTATTAGCTATCTGCTGTAACAAAAATGTGTAATGTAACGCTATATCAGCATACAAACGTGTACGACTCGGACGATGCGAGGTTGAATCGCAGTATGGTAGAGTGACAGTCGTTGTCGTCGTCGGTAGAATAAACGTGCCAAGTGTAAAGACAACGAGTCGATCAAGTCCTTGCGTCCAAGAGGACTCGCAAATCAAAAGGGCGAGCCTATTGTCGACCGGCGTCAAGGCAGAATTTCGATCAAGACACACGCAAAACCTACCTCCTGGGAAGGCTCCTTCTCGCACTCGCCCGTACCCTGCGTGCTGGTGCTGTGAGGAAACGAAACACCGCTCGGGCGGTGGGAAGCGGGTATTTTCACTCGTAGCTCGTGTAACGTAGCCCATAAACAATGTGTATATCGCACCGCCAGTTCCAGATACGAAACCGACGGTATACCGGTGTGATCTGCGACCGCGCATTCAAAGAGCGTCGACGACACAGAGCGAGCAAAACGACAAACGCAATATGGCGCTATTGATCTGCTCTGCGACACGATCGCGTCGCTCTTGGTGCAGATATTTCGCCATCGGACTGTTCTCTGGAACACCGTATGCGAGCAGTCCTCCGACGTTGGAAAGTTCCTTGAGATAGATGGCTCGGTCTTCCGACTTGCGGAGAGCGTTCACAGTTGCGTATAGCTTCTGTACGCAAATCAACAACTCTGATTGGTGGTTTTCTTCGTCCCTCGGGTCGCGCTTCATGGGAGATTCCACGACCATGGAGACATCCGAGTCCGGGGAGGTATGACGCTCCGTACACCGTGTGGTTGGCGGAATGTACACGAGCGGAACCGTGCGGCACGCCTCGATGAATGCCAGAATGCGAAGATTAAGCGAGAGGTGAATTGGGTTTACGGTTTCCGCGATGTACTCGAACCGCGACGGATTCACGTTCTCGTCTGTGATCTCCATCTCGTCTTCACCATTGTCCTCCGCAAGCACCTTGGGGAAATGTTGGTTCAGGAGGTCGGTCGCCTCCTGGACGTTTCCGGAGAGGATCTCAAGCTGGATGCCTTGCGAGAAAGGGATTATACGAAAGTGGCCTTCTGGTCACGAGTTTGAGACGTACGCTGTCGCAGGAGAATATTGGCGACTGCCTTGGGGCTCAGCGCCACAGACGACCCGGTGGGACCTAGCCCGTCCTGCCTGGTGGCTGGGTCATGGAGGTCGTCGCCGTCCTTATTAAGATGTCCAATGGCACTATCCTTTGCAAATGCCTCTGCAGTCTTGAGGTGACAATTGTGACACAGGTAATTGAATACGAGGTTACGCTGCAATATCAATGTCGGGGGGGATCATCAGTCTATGGCTAAAGGTAGACGACATAGCGTTCATACGAGCTGGTCTGGACTCGACTCGGCAAGCGATTGGCTGCTCGCGGGGCCGGCATTCCCATCGCCAGACTGTCGCCCCTTGCCGGGCACCGTGGCCATCGTGGACGGAAACCAACCAGCGACGGAGCGGCACAACGGTACTACTAGTAATCTTGCGGCACGTGCTCCTTACATCGAGCAGGGTGAGGTACACACGGCACTGGCTGGCATGTAGCTTGTAATTATGGATATACATATTATGTATCGGGTACACCCACTTCAACTCCGTGGAACGGCCACCTTGTCGATACGAGAACGTGTCGTCGCGAGCGTATCTCCTCGCAACAGCCCCGCCGTCTCTTCCGCAAGCGCCGCGTTCTGTATGAGAGAATCCCCCCGGCCCCGAATATAGTTCTTTCTGGGATGCTTGCCCTTGTAGATGAATGACTGGCACACGATGGTGATATCGAAAACAAAAGTTCCACCACTACCTAGCAAATACCTGCCATAAAGAGAAAGGTATGATGAAAGGAAAACGACGAGCACGAAACGACGCACGGAAGTGTTTCACGGTAGAATTCAGTTGAAACCGGTGGTGGCAGGAGGGCTTCGCGCGACGTGACGATTGACAGCACATAAAAGAAGTTCCCAAGAAACGCGAAAACGAAGAGATAGATCGATAAGCCCTATCATGACGCGGATAAGAATCAGTCATCCTGAACCAAGGAATAATCTGTTGCACCTCAACAGACTTCCTAACGTACTAGGCGCACCGTCAGTACTATAACGGATGGCTTTGTAGTACGTGTGACTCACGTTCTTCCATATTTGTGGCAGTCGCGACGTCAGATAGAGAGTAGTACACATCCAGGCAAATATACGTCCTATAATGCGATCATAATCCATGTCATCGTTGGGCTGTCGCTGGCTGAATAAGACGCCATCCAGATATGCAGGCAGCTCCACGTTGACAGAGAAAGGTTGCGGGGCTGTGAGTTGATTAGGGTGTCCTTCCAGGACAGGCGGTCCAGTTGTTGACACAAAATCCAGATTAGAGGTGGGTGCAAGGACCGTCCCGGTTTTGATCCCGTTTCCAGTTGCTGGTCGTGCACCACCAATAGATTTCCCAACGCCGAAGAGCATACCTATGCCGAGCATGACCATGACAAGACTCCTTCGACTAGCCCTTGAAGTGTTCCTCCCCTCTGTTTGGACCTCTTGTTCCTCCGACATATCTTCTGCCTCCTCTTCGCGACGGGGGGGTCTTCCTCTCGCAAGGAAAGCAGCAGCAGCAGACGCAGAAACGTTACGAAGCGTCGCTGGTGCTACAGGGGACACGTGACGTCTCACAGGGCCACTAGGTGGATGATCGTGCCTCTCTTGCATCCATAATACTCTCTTCCTCTGACCGCTCTCGGAATGAAAGCTATCCGAAAGGGCAGAGAGCATGGCGTCGCTCACCTCATCCTGAGGTTCTTCGGAAGGATGCGGGGAGACGGACTGCTCATTAATAGAAGATTTCCTCGGACGGCGATGTTCTGGGTGAGTGTCTGAGTGTGCGGTGAGTGCGGCTGCAGTGGCTAAGTGGCCGGTTGTAGTAGATACGGAGCGGTAATGGGACGTATCTACCGACAGTCGCCGGGCAGAGGATGTAGTACGGGCACGCGTGTAGGGATGGATAACGGGAGGAGACTTGGGACTGCCACCGTAGTAGAAGTACTGGCATAGCAGACACAGGTCTATGAAGCAGAAGTAGGTGGCGAGGTATGTCTGTTCGGGTGAAAACGACTGAAGAAGCGATTTGGATGGACAAGGCCTACCTGGAAGGGTAACTGATGTGTGAGAATGCAACCAAGCAAGTTGGAAGCGTCCCCTGCAAAACGAGTGAGTACTCGGCAAGCGCGATGGCGCGATTATGGCGCACCAAGCATCCAGCTGAAGAGGAAAGGAAGCGCAAGGCTTTCGCAGGACTGCTGCTTTATGTTCTCTGCAATCTGTCTTGCGGGCCGCGCACGGACGTCAGACGGCGTCGCCAGCCAGCGTGTGCGACTGCGCAAGGCGAACTCACGGAAACTGTGCACACAGCCAACAGCAGATTGAAAGGTAGCCAAGGACCTCGCTGGGGGACTCGACGAGAAACATCTGAGCTGCAGGCGCGTTGGGTTGGACGTAAAGAATGTTCGCCCCGCTCGCCCAAAGCGAGTACAGCGGGGAGCGGACCAGGCTATCACCGGCATCATCAACCAGTTTGGTAATTTCTCACATCCGGAACCAGCCCCGACACCCCTCCGAGCCACACCTGCACTCCTCCCCCTGCGCACGCTGCTTCCCTTTCCTGTCCTCCTCCGCGTATGGACAATAGTCAATCGTGAGTTCCGTCCCCGCCCGGATGTCCGTCAACGCCACAAACGCGACATATGGCATGTTCACCTGCGACCGTCCGTCAGCGAATGCTCTCCCGTCCTGGGGATCCGCTCACGTATGGGATCGTGTCGTATACCACGCAGTAGACCCTCATGTTCGGACGGCATGAGTGGCTGTCGGAGACTGCTCAGCAACACGCAGCCGTCGTTCGCCCGTCACTTACTTTACGAACCGCGTCCAGTTTCCTCAAACCGTTGTCAACGTGTGTCGGCAATCACGTGCCGCTCAATACTTACCGTACTCGTATGAATCCACTGTGTATTTGTCCCCCTGGTTCTCCGAGTCTTTGACCTCGGTGCTGTCGAGGTCGAACAAGTACCTCTGGTGTTCCTCAGGCAGTTCATGTGCGTCTTCCCTCCGACTGCTATTGTTCAGCTTGGGCCTATCTCTGCACGGCCACATATACTTACATCAGCATCCTGGGATACGTGTCAGCCAACGTCAGCAGACCAGAGTGCGAACATTACCCTGTGTACGTGCCGAGAACCTTCCCCCGCGGTGTGTTGTCCAGAGTACGCACGCCCCATCCACATCGGACCGTGTCGAATATCTCAACACCAACGCTGCGAGGACGTTGCGCGACGCGATTTCCGCAATCCACACCGCATTCGCAGTACTAATAGTCATGAACACACTGACTAGAAGGATGCACGGTGTCAAACCTTGTTACATTCAATGACTTCCACACCTCGTGGAATTTCAAACGTGAATAGCCCCTGCGTCCTTTCAGTGGTGATCACACGGCAACTCAACAAAATTACCTTTGAATAGGCAGAAACATTCCTTTTACCCTCTAATTCATAAATCTCAGACAAGTCCTGACATGGACAATTGGGTGCGTCCACACAGGCAGTGCAATCACACTTCGTGAAGGCGCCACGGAGTACGTTAAAAGTCTCTTGTAAACTTTCGTCGCTGTAAGACAGCGAGAGGGGGAAAAAAATCAAAGTGCCGCTCTTGCAATGCGCAGTCAACATACCAGAAAACATAACCTCTCTCCAAGTATTCAAAGTTGCGGAGAGAACGTGGAAAACTATCGTCAGAGATTTTGGGGGATATGCGGACCGTCGCAGCCTTCGCTTCTTTGGCCGCTTTATTCCAAGCTGACGAGACGCGACCACGTCTATAACATAAAATAGGCTTAAGGGCCACATACACGAGGAATACACTCACAACGTTGGCTGAGAGACAATAACAAATGGAAGTGCCCTCCGTGTGGACTCGGGCTCCTCGAGGGGTCCAGCTGAGTTAGGGGTCGGGGCCGCCGATCCCTTGCGCGCGAGCGGGGTTGTGGTAGTTGATCTTGGGGAGGAGGAGCCATCAGCTTGCGCGCGGCGGGTCCATCTAGCTGGCGGCCCGGAGGAGATGGACTGGTCACGCGAGGAAGCAGTCAATGCCGGAGAGGATTCCTCGTTCCGACGTAAGGACATTGAATGGGCGGACACAGCTGGTGAAGGCCCAGCAGTGGGTGTTGGGTTAACCCGTCGCACCCTAAGTTTCGCGTTTGTCTCCCCCCTCTCTGGCCCTTGCACCCTCC
>JBBPKP010000511.1:0-12362 GCA_038089335.1 Boletellus aff. obscurococcineus | reverse complement strand
TCAGATTTATTAAGTTATTTGTTTGCACTGAGTCAGCATGGCTAGACCTACAAAGAGCAGCCAAATTTTCTGTTTTGTAGTTTGCTGCCTCACATCCACACACCTCCCAGCCTCACTCAGCACATATCTATCCTGCCAGAAATGAGCTCACAACAGATTACTCAGGCCAAGAATGCAGCAACCCACCCCAGAGCTGTTGTCCTTGCTGCATAGGGCAAACAATGGGCCAAAGCTGAAAAACAGGCTGACAACAACTGCTTAGCCACAGAACAAGCTACAGCCGAGAAGGCTAAACAAAAATGTGTTGTGACTATTACAAAGATAGTTATGGAGCTGCAGGCAAAGGAGCAGACTGCCAACACACCTGTAAGTCCTTACCACTTAGTTCTGTCATCTAACACACACTGCAAAATATTCAGGGTCCAAAAGCACCTAATACAGAAGGGACAAGTCTCTGGACAAATAGCAGCATGTCAAGTGATAAGGCAGTTATGCTAGGTTTGTGGTAGTATTTAATTAAGCAACAAAGCAAGAACTCACTGAACTCACAGACAGTAATCAGATGCCATCCAAAGGGCAGGCTGGTGGTGGGCTAGCTGGAAGTGGTATTAAACCAAGGCCAAGGCCCAGGGCAAAGACATCACTCAAGACAATGATCACTGAAGCTGGGAAGATAATCAGCGATCCTGGAAGTGACTCAGAGAGTGCACATGGACTGGATGATAAACCAAACTTGTTACAATATTATCTGCCAAAGTAGGTACTTGTTACATTGCAGCACTGCTGTAACCATTCACCAATGTTGCTTCTTACTGAGTCTACACTATCATTTGTTAATTTATTGGTCACTGACTACTATGAATCTATTAGAAAGCAGTCTCTTTCTGGCACTGTCAAGGGCTGGGCTGGGCTCATCCATGAGAAAATGGCATGAGAATTAGTAATGCTAAACACTTCATTGAGTACACCAACTTTGGTGTCTACACCCAGTGGTCAGCCCACCCAGGTGTTGATGACAGGGGTTTCAGAGGTGGGCTCAACTGGTATTATGACCCAATTTGGGGGCTTTGATCTTAGTTGTGACAACAACAATCATGACTTAGAGCAGCGAGTTGTGGTACATCCTGAGAAAGATGACATTGCAGTGGTGAGTATTTCATACCCCAGCCTTCTTGTTTGTAAGAATATAATTTTACCAGATCATGTCCTCTTCTGACAGCAACTCTGAGATTGAAGCCAGTCAGATGTCCCCTTGGTACGATTCATATGTACCACTCACCCTTCATATGCCCTTGGGACTGACCAAGAGGAAGATTGAAGAGGTCTCAGACAGTGAGCCTGAAGGTGAGGAACTGGACACGCAAGTTGATACTGAGACAACACATGAGGTGAGAACAACAGTGTTGGTAAGTCTCTTTTTGTTTCTATATCTCACAAACTCACATATCCCAATAGACATTGGTTGATGTCATTCATATGGATGATATTTAGCCAGTGCCAAAGAAGGTCAAAATGGAGCCAATAGACAAGACCTCAACAGCTGGGACAAGTACTGCTGTGATTACTGTGCCAGGCAAGAGCAGGAAGACCCAAGCTACTGGGACTGAGAACAAGCCCCACAGTGACTACAAGAATAGTGACCTTTCTGTTCCTGCTGATCATAGGTGGACAAATGCATTCATGGACAGTGTCATTCTCTGGGCTGGGGGACGGTCAAATATCTGGTCAATTCCTGATGAGACTCTGGCAACAGCACTATAACAGATTTTTTCCACTGTCTACCCTGATATTCAGTACAAGGTGACAAGTTATGGCACAGTGTTCAGGGTGGTATGCCATTCCCCTTCATTCCCTCATCTAATTATTACACTTTGCTAAAACATGAATAGGTATTGCAGTGCCTTCTTGAGTGGCGAAGTGGATTCAGATCTACTGCCCTCATTATGGTCATCCACTACTTCTGGGAGATCATCAAGGATACTCCTAAGTCACAGTATTCTGAGGCAAAGATTCAACAAATTGCCAAGCACTTCATGTCTCCCCCATATTTTCCATTCACACACGAAGATTGTGATCATCCCGATCCTGCCTGCAACTTTCATTCCAACTTTATTCTCAAGCTTGTCTCTGCTGCCCATTTTTGCCCTTGTGGCTGCTGCAGTAATTTTTTCTTGCCCTGCTCAATCTGATGTACTGACTTCATCATCAAAGCTCAAGCACACATTTACTCTTATTCATGATGGTGTCATTGATGTCCAAGATGCTGTGGAGAAGATGGCAGAGAAGAAGGGAAATATCATGCTGCTGAAGACACTCAACAGAGCTACCAGAAACATGAGCAAAGGATCATCCATGTTCTCTATGGGGAACTGGGGCAGCGAAACACACTCATACTCTGCTGCGCTCATCAAGAAGGGCCCTGAAAATACTGCTGACATCATTGAATCTGCTTATGCCTTGCTAGATTGTGCTCCTGTCAATTCTATCTCCCCTGACACCAATACTGTTGATCCATGCACTCTACTTTGGTATTAGTACCTCTAACTTGTTGTCCATTTGGAACTGACTGGCAATTCCTTAGATCTCATCTAATTGCCTATAAATTTCATAATGCTTGATTCACCATCATTTGTCTCTGCTCTGTCTCCATTTTATAACTCACCTTTTGCCACTTTTTCTGATTCTCAACTGATCCAATTATGCTTTTTCTGTATCTATTCTACTTTCCTAATAGATGGCATGATGCACCTAAGTAAATTTTCCTGCTTTTGCCCATTGAGGTAACCTGCCCAAGTATGAAAAGTGCAGCAAGCGAGTCATATAAGTCTGATTCAAGAAATCAAGTGGCATTGTGTCACTTACCAGAACTTAGACTTATTGTCCCTTAGACTAATTACCAAGCCAAAAAAGTACTGTAAAAGACTGGATAAGATTGTAGTTATTTTACTGATGCGGTTGAGGATAGCCATCATTCTAGTGAGGGGGAAGCTATGCACTCCTCTTCTGAGCATGTCTATTGAGATTTCATCATGTCCAGTGTCCAATTTACTTCCTCTGGCAGCTATCTCAAAAGCTGCTATATAGTCATCCAAGTGTCCTTGTTGCTTATGGACTGGGAGCCTAGCTTCTTGAGACTCAGAGTAGTCAGACTATCTGAGGTTGTATGATTTGTTTCATGCTCTCTCCTAGAGTCCTGTTTGCACCAAAGAGGACTTGAAGGCTGTCTTAAATTCTTGCCAGGTGGCAGCTACTACCTTAGGGTATCATGTTTCAGTGAATACTGCTCCTCTGCCTTCACTCATTTTGTTGAGGCAGGTAAGAATCATCACTTCATGATCATTGTACACATTCTGTGTTACTGACCACTTCCTGCAACCTAAAACTTAACCACAGACAACCCAACCTTAGTATGTTTCACCTGCTAACCCTTAACTAACCCTTGGCAGGGAAACCCCTTTACATTACAAGTATGCTACCAGGGCTAGTGCCACCTTCACCTTCAAACTTCCATTTCCGTGGCACAACCACCATTACCATGCACAGCCCCTTTCATCTCTGCCCTGTGCATGGCTGTACCATAGCCCCTTTCATCTCCGCACTGTGCAGGGCTGTGCCACTGCCCCCATCATGTTTCAGCCACTGATGCACTGCCCACACAGCCTTGCACAGCATGGTGACTCACCACATGGACACCTGTACGATATGCCCAATTGGGCCCCCTCTTGTTTACAGCTATAGTTGCTACCAAACATGTACAAATGGTAGAATAGTATATAAACCTGGGTGACTGAGCTGGAACTCCAGTTCAGTCTCTTGGACCTTTGCCCCCATCATCAGGGCTTAGCCTCGCTAGCTCTTTACTCTATCTTCTAGCCCCCCCTTTATAAGCCCAGTCACAGGACTGCCTTGCACATCCAGAACATAGGCTATAGTTGGGTTGTTTCATTCTGGTTCAACAGAAAATAGGCCTTTATAGCTGTGAGCCATCTGGGAGCATCCTCACTTTTCCCAGAGAAGTCTGCTGGTAGTTCTGCCCACAATTCAGACATTCAGGGAGGTAGCAGAACTACTGGGGGAGTAGGTGGTCTCCATACTGTTTGCAGCTGCATGGCCTGTGCCTGCAGGGCTAGGGAAGGAGTAGTCTGGGGGTTTGACATAAGGGGTTAATTTACCCAAGTGTTTCCAGGGGCTTGTGGAGTAGGGGGTCAGGTGGGGATGAAGATTACTGGAGGTGCTGCTAATGCTGGGGTCACTGAATGTTATGCTTTCTTTTCCCTCTTAACCCTCTACATCATATAGGAACCTTTCCAGTTGTTATATCCCATATTTCTGCTGAGGCAAACTCTGGTGGTCTAGCACCAGCTCCACCCAACTCTGGACCCTTTCCATTTCTTTTGTACATTCACTGTGTTACAAATTGTAACATTGCCCTGTAGTATTACATAATTTTTCCTGATTTTTCCTCTATTTTTCCCATTTTATTTCATATTTTACTTCTTTTACTACACTTTATTAGCAGCTTTCAATACACTAATTTCCTACAGTGATTATGTGACAGGTCACATGATACTTCCTACAGTCACATGATATTTGTGCACTTTCCCATGAAGGACCCCCATAACATCATTATTTTAAATATGCTTTCTGACTCATCTTTATATTTCTAACATTATTGGGCTAGACCACTTACTAATCATCTAGACCCTTATCTATGACATCATAGGCCAGACCTATGACATCATTCCTTATCTATTTGTCATCATTACTAATTATTACACCATTATGGCACCATATTATACCATAACCCTATACCCAGATGTTCTAGCTCTTTCCTTACCATATATAAACATATTATTACCATAAATGGTATAGAAGGCTGTGTTGATATCTTTACATAGTAACTAGATCCCAGGCCTGCCCTAAATAGGTACCAAATAGGGACAAACATGTAAAAGGTATATAAAGCCAATATAGTAACCAGAGACTCCAGTTGAGTTCTCTTAGTCTTCTCCCCCATAAACCTTAGGGGCTATTGCCATAAGAGTAACCCTAACTCCCTGGCCTATTGGGTTAAGGTCTTGTAACCTATATAACCCTAAAATCCTTGGACATTGGCCCACATGGATGTGGTATCGCTTGGCATCTCTCCACTACAGGATAGACTTTGGGGTTTGTTTCACACTGTTCAGTTTATTTACTTTTTCAGTATTACCTTTAGAGTTCCAGCCCGAGGCTCTAATAATAACTCCATTTACTTTACCATTCTTAGCTTTCATCCACAAACACATGACAGCTGTTCACATTACTTCTTTCTGGAAGACTAGAACTATGACATCTATAATCACAAGCTCCTGGCAGTAATCTACACTCTAGAAGAATGGTGCCACCACCTGACTGGCACAATGCACCTGGTCACTATCCTAACTGACCACAAAAACCTCAGCTACTTCAAATCCCCCCACCAACTATCTGTTACAAAAACACTACACTTTGTGGACTTAGCCAAAAGTCACCACACTTACCCCTTTCCAGAACAAGGAACTCTGGACCATCTCTGATGGACTTACCCCATCTCTGGACTATAGATAGATCTACCACGGTTGTTACAAGTATCACTTCCACAACATCTCACAGCTCTGCTACATATCTCACAAACTCTAATATTTGAATCACATCAAAAATCCTGGAGTCAGAATGAAAAATTTGGACTTAACACAGTTTTACTTCAGTTTCACCAGAACATTGGTAGCTTATAGCACAATACTCTCATAGTTGTAGTTCACTATTTATACAGGTAGCTACAGTGACAAAGCCTTAGCTTTGTCCATTTGTTGTATTGGTAGCCCTTATAGTGGTACCTTGCAATTGAGGCTAGCTCCTTGGTTTAAGATTGTTCTGATAACACCATCTTACCACCAGTCTTATTGAATGCTTTTCCTGATGGACTTTGACCTTATCTTCTCCCACCTACCTGGGACCACTATGGGTCCTGCTGATGCACTCTCCCACCTAAATCTCCTGGACCCAAAGGCAATAATGCTGATCTCACCTTGCTCCGCCCTGCAGACATGATCCACACTATCTATCTGGTCCTCTGTGAATGTGTCATGGTGTTCTCCTCCACTAACAACTTTGTTACCTCCTCTCTAAATGCATTATTTTCTGTATCCACCCCTGCCCATCTGTTCTCCAAGCATGATAACTGGTGCTTCATCAATAACCTTCTATACTACCAAAATAGATTGTATATTCCAGAACCCACTTGTTATGACCTTATTGCATCCATCTATGAGTTCTATGCCACAGGACATGCTGGCCGGATACATTTACTAACTCTCCTTCAATGGGACTACTGGTGGCTGGGTATGGCCACTTTCATATGAAATTTCATCAATGGCTGGCCAACTTGTCAATAAAACAAGGTGCTAACACACCCTACCCCAACACCCCTCTCTCCCATCCCAAGCACCACCTCTCACCAATTCCAGACCATCTCCATGGACTTTATTAAGGGACTCCCACCTGTCAACAGAAACAATGCCATTTTGGTCATGGTCAACCATGGTCTTACAAAGGGGGTGATTCTCACTCCCACAAACTCCACCACCAATGCCCAAAAGGCCACACAGCTTTTCTTTCCCCACATCTTCCCCTGATTTGGCCACCATGATAATGTAATCTCTGACTGGGGCCCTCAATTCACCTCCACCTTCATCCATGAATTAGCAAGGCTCCTAGAATACAATGTCACACTTTCCACAGCCAACCACCCTTAGATGAATAGGGAAATCAAAATGGTCAACTAGAAGATCAGAACCTACATCCACATCTTCTGCCAAGCCAATCCAAGCCAATGGTCTACCCTATTACCTTTGGCAGAGTTCTGCCATAACACAATAACCCATTCTGTAACAAAGAAATTCCTGTTCTCTCTTATAATGGGCTATAAACCCCACACCCATCCCCTTTAGGAAAAACCTTCATTCCCATCCTCTCTGACAGACTCTCCCTTCTGGACAAGGCAAGGGACAAGGCCTAAGCAGCCTATGTTCTTGCTCAGCAAAACATGAGGGACTGAAATAAAAAAACCCCTCCCTCATGGAAAGTTGGGGATGAAGTCTGGCTAGACAATTGAAACCTTCAAACCAAACACCTAAACAAGAAAATATCCCCCCAATGCAAAGGCCCCTTCAAAATTAAAAAAGTCCATTTCCCCCTCATATACAGGTTATGGCTACTCCCCTTCTGGAACATCCACCTCATCTTCCATGCCAGCTTTCTATCCCTATATAAAACCACTAATGAACACAGCCTGAACTTTCCCCAATCACCCTCTGAGATCAAAAATGATGAAGAGGTTTACAAGGTCAAGGGGATTCTTGCCCATTGTGGGAGCCTGCAATGACAGGAATTTCCAATCAAGTGACAAAGATACTCTTCTGCTGAGAACACCTAGGAACTAGAATAGAATTTGACCAGATTCAGATCTCTCCTTTATCTATATAAAGCTGCACACAGCAAGTCCTTCCTCTCCAGGAGCTCTATCACACCAACCCAGTAAGGACACTGCCCCCACCACCCTACATACTCACCATGTTCTTGGTCACCATCACAATAGATACCACCACCCTCCTCCTCATTTTATTTCTGCTTTTCTCTTTTGCCCTTATGACTGCCATTACTAATTGGCTCATTGGTGGTTTCCTTATCCATTATGTCTTCCAGGTGGTGTTTAGAACTATCAATCATGAGCTGGGGACTGTCATCCACACCATGTGATACAACCCCAAAGTCTATTCTATAGAGAAGAGATATCAACAATACCACCTGTGGTGTTAATGCCCAAGGATGACTTCTAGTTGACATAGTCAGTAAGGTTATAGAGGTTACAAGACCTAACCCAATAGGCCAAGGAGCTATGGTTACTCTTATGGAATATAGCCCCTATAGGAATATGGGGGGAAAAACCAAGGAGAACTCAACTGGAGTCCCTTGGTGCTGTATTGGCCTTATATACCTTTTACATATTTGTCCCTATTTGGTACCTATTTAGGGTAGGCCTGGGAACTATATACTATATAAAGATAACAACACAGCCTTCTATACCTTTTTATAGTAATAATATGTCTATATATAGTAAAGAATAAACTAGAGCATATGGGTATAGGGTTATGGCATGATATGGTGCTATAACTGCACAATAATTAGTAAGAATATAAAATGGATAAAAAATGATGTTATAGATCTGGTCTATAATGTTATAGATAAGGGTCTAGATGATGATGTCAGTGGTCTAGCCCAATGATGTCATATATATAAATATGTGTCCAAAGTAAAATATAAAGATGTGAAATAGAGGGGTCCTTCACAGGGAAGTGTCCAAAAGTTATATGATTATGGGAAGTGTTATGTGACCTGTCATGCAATCACTGTAGGGAAATAGTAGTAGTGAAGGCTGCTAATAAAGCATAGAGAGAGAAGCAAGATGTGGAATAAAATAGAAAAAAGTAGAGAAAAACCGGGAAAAATTATGTAATAGTGCAGGGCAATGTTACAATGCATAACACCATGTTTATAGACAGGGTGTCCAACATAAGGGAAGGATTAGGCATGGGAAAGGGGAAACTCTGGTATCTGAAGGTGTCAATACTTCTAATGGGTCCATGGCAGGAGTTAGGACTATTTAGTCCACTGCCACTACCTGTGGGAGATGGATGGGGGAATTAAGGAAGGGATAGAGGGGAAGGAATAAATAGATACCCCTCTTTGACTTTTCATATAAAAAATAGACTTCTTCCTCTATTCATCCCCATTCCTCCACTATAACAACACTCCCATCCCACTACCCCAGTACTACCCTCCCAATCTACTGAAGCAACTGAATCAGCTACTAGGATTAGAATAAGCTTAGAACCAAGTCCTAATCACCAGTGACTAGTAGCTTGGGAGTAGTTCCTTAGTGAAGCACCCCTTATCCAGGAATGATCAAGAGAACTTTACTGGAGGATGTCCAGCAAAGAGCTCTGGCTTTATATACTCTTCTACCATTTGTACATGTTGTGGTACAATTACTATACAGGGAAGAGCATGTGACTAGGATCTAGGGTATATTGCCATGTCATGCCATTATGATGTCAGATGGTGCAATGTGGGCTGACTAAATGATGACTAAAATACAATAGTAATTAGTAATATCTTTGTAATACAATGATGTCATAATGATGTTATAGGCTGGCCTGGACTATGATATCATTATAAGTCATTAGAGGCTAAGTGCCTGTTGTCTTGAGAGATCATTACTGTAAATGTGATTGATTAGAGATTAGATAAGATAAAAGAAAAATGTGAACATGTGTAAAGTAAAATGTGAGAGAATGATGTCATGGGGATTCTTTGTGGGAAAGTTATAATAAGTCACATGTCCTGTCATGTAACCATGGGAGAGTAAATAAAAGTGGTACTGATGAAATGAGAAAAATGTGGAAAAAAAGAATGTAATATTCATTTTGTAACACCTACAACCTCCCCTATAGCCCACCCCCTCTTTTTATATACCCTGTTACCTTCTCTGTTGGAATGCCTGCTAGACTTTAAAGATCCTCACCCTTCCATGATGGAACCCCCCACCCTGCCCCCTACCCATTACTTGGAACCTTGTGTCCTTCATCCTGTCCCTGCTCTACTGCCTCCTAATCAACATGGCCACCCCATCCTTTGTAAACCCCCCAACCCCTTTACCTTAAAAATTTCCCCATATCTTATAAATGAGAGTTCATTTTTGATCTGATTAACAACCCCACTGTTATGAAATGAATATTATATTCTTTCTCTCCACATCTTTCTCATCCCAACAGTGCCACTTTTATTTACTTTCTCACAGGCACATGACAGGTTACATGACTTATTATAACTTTCCCACAAAGGACCCCCATGACATCACTCTCTCATATTCACTTTGCACATGTTTACCATTCTCTCTTATCTTATCTTATCTCCAATCAATTATAATTACAGTGATGATATATTAACAAACTGGCACTTAGTCACTAACAACCTATGATGACATCATAGTCCAGGCCAGTCTACAACATCATCATGACATCATTAGCTTACAAAGATATTACTAATTACCACTGTATTTTAGCCATTATTTAGCCAGCCTCAATCATACCACCTAACATCATAATGGTGCAATATGGCACCATACCCTATACCCTAGTTATATAACTATCCCTGTATAGTAATTGTACCACAACATGTACAAACAGTTGAATAGTATATAAACCCAGACCTCTTTGCTGGACATCCTCCAGTAAAAGTCTCTAGGCTACTTCCTAGGCTTTACTCCCTTCCAAGGGTATAGGTACCCCTCTGGATTGTAACACTTGCTACATTAGATAGGGTAATGACCTATAGCATGTAATGACAGTAGAGCTCACTGTAGCACCCACCCATACCAGTAGCTACCTGGATGGATGGAGGCAGCATAGTTATAAGACCTCATAGGTGCCTAAGCTAGACAAGAAGGCCCTATATGAATACAGGAGTAAACACTGGTCAAGCATGACATACAGCACACATGCCCATAGCCCATCATTGGTAATAACCTATCATGACAAGGGACAGAAGTCTATTACATAGTCATAGCAGGCTATGCAGGTAGTACAGTAGTACTGGGCTACTATATTAGTTATGAAATACACTTGCTACTTCCCACAACAGCCTCTGGATAGTAAGCTAAGGGCCAATACTCCCTAGCCTTACTGGTAAGGCTTTGTACTACCTTAGTCATAGTACACTGCCAGTACAAGTGCTATAAGCTCAGGCTTGACACTTTGGGTTTAGTGGTTGCTTCATCACCAGTCCTCACTGAAATCCTTTTTCTACCCACAGTCACTGACAACAAGGTTACTCATCAAGCCACTGATCTCACAATCACCCATACTAAGCTTACCAGACCAGTTCTTGCAGTAGCAGACCACCCTAACCAGTGAGATGACATTGCTGCTGACCCCTAGTTTGAGACCTCACTAAATTGGCTGGCATGTGGAAGGGAGCTCACCTTCTACAGACTTATTACTGTTAGAATTGTTGATACTGTCAACTCCCTGCCATACAATCTGATATTTCCTACCTACTGACTCTACCTTGCCCTCTTCACCCCCAGAGAATACACCTGCTTCTCTAATTTTCCAGCAATCCCCCCAATGGACTAAGATGGTCCCACCACTCCCAATCCTCCATCCCATGTTCATGGGGGTGTGCACATGCCATATTACTGCTCAATTTCAGAGGTCCCTCACCCCATCTCCTAACCCACACATGACCTCCCTCACATCTTCCCTAATCATCCCCTTGCCTGAGAGGCCTGAAACTCCTCCCATTATGGAGAATGCAGGGAACCTCTTACACTAGACCATTGCTGCCCAGATGAATTGGACCTATCCCCTGTCCTCTGTCTACAATGCAACTCCTCCCACTCCCATAAAGAATGCCCTGAGTATGCCTGCCCCAACTGCCAGCTCCCCTGCCCTAGCCACTGTTACATTTTCTTCTCCTTCTTCACTGGACCCTCCCCTTCTTCCTGTGTACTATCATCTCATCAATGCCTACCAGGGTCTCCTAGTTTCTCTGCTCCTCTACAGTCACCATGGCCCCCTTGGGTGCCATTCTTAGTCTCACCACTTGGTCAGTTCCTTTGTTCCTCTCTTTTGGTAACCATTGTCTTCCCTATATGGACTACACCATTGTTCTCCTAATCTGGTAGTCATTGTTCTCCCAGATTGTCTTCCCCCATTCTCCCCCTATAAATACCCACCGTAGCCGTCCTGTATTCCTTAGCTAGATCTACATTTAACAACATAACTCTTCTCACTCTGAGTGTGTTGGCATTGCTCGAGACCCTGGACCTCTATCAGACTTTGTGTTGCTGCTGAAGGACACACTCAACAGCAAGATCATTTATGTCAATGTAACAAAAGATCTAGCTCATCCTGACACCCCTGCTTTCTAGCAGAAGGGCACTATCTGGAAACAACCACATTGTACGGACTACGACAGGAGGAGTCCTCTGACTCAGAACACTCATTGCATTCAGAATACCTGTCCCCATCCCCACCCCCTCCACGAAGGGAAAGAAACCCATTCCAACCCAGAAGAAGGAGAAGCCCCTCCATATCCCTACCCACCCCACCCATTCTCTCCATTACCCCTCCACCAGTCAACACCCCTCAACTTGAACCACCCAGAAACCCCCTCTCAGAGGAAGCCACCCTACTCACCACAGTACCTCTCTCTCTCCCCAAACCTGAACTGCTGCCCACCATAGCCGACCAAACCCCCCCTCCTGCTAACCCCCCACC
>JBBPKP010000507.1:0-12402 GCA_038089335.1 Boletellus aff. obscurococcineus | reverse complement strand
GTGTATGACTTGGGAGGGAGTTGGCCTTGCTACCAAGATTGATGGTAGGATGGATGGGGACCTTTACCTTTAGATCTTGAAGGATGAGCTGCTGAATACTCTGCAGTATGATGGTCTTCATCCATCTGACATTATCTTTCAGCAGGACAATAACCCCAAGCATACTTGCAAGAAAGTGAAGGAATGGCTTGTAGAGCAAGAATTCCAGACTATGGTATGGCCTGCACAGTCTCCTGACTTAAACCCCATAGAACATCTTTGGGGTCACCTCAAAAGAAGGCTTGCAGACTATGAGCATCCTCCTAAGGGCATTTTGGAGTTATAGGAGAGGGTTCAGGCAGAGTGGGAGAAGATAACAGTTGAGGAGTGTCAGAAGTTGATTGAGAGTATGCCCAGAAGGATTGAAGCAGTGCTGAAGGCAAAAGGAGGTTATACCAAGTATTAATACCCTTCCTAATACAAAAGGTGCAAAACTGTTGCAATGACATTGCTGTCTTAAAATACTCATATCTCTACAGCCACTGAGTCAAATCACAGGACTAAGGGACCATTAATAAGTCGGATAGCATGATGAACATTGGTAGAAGAAAGCTTGAATGGGCAACCTCCAGTGGACTTCTGAAGATTAGAATGCTCTTTGGAGTGAAGTCTGGATATGGTAGAGACATGGAGACTAGTGGTATCAGCAATAGAGTGAGCAGATTGACCAGCATTAAGCATAGTCAGAATGGTATTCTTCTGAGTGAGAGAAAGGGATCTCATGATGATATGGTTGAGAATAAAGAGTTGTGTGAACTATTTCAAACTCAGATATGATATTTATAGGTGTATTTTTGTTTATATAACCAAACATTATCAAATATCATCTGATATTATGAAGATTCTATATTTCCTATTGACAGATGCAAAACTGTTGCAATGACATTGCTGTCTTAAAATACTCATATCTCCACAGCTTCTGAGTCAAATCACATGACTAAGGGACCGTTACATAACCAAGAGTTTTTACTTTGTTTGGCTCCCCTAAAGCTAAGCGAAATTCCCACAGGGTGGTGTAGTGTACTTCACACACTGCATTAGAGTCAAACATTGCAATGGTTTTGGAGGTCACTGTATATATGGTAAGGAAAAGGCTAGAACAAGTCAGTATAGGTTTATAGTGCAATATGGCACCATAATGGTGCAATAATTAGTAATAATAACAAATAGATAAGGAATGATGTCATGGTGACATCATGGTGATGTCATAGGTCTGGCCTATGATGTCATAGATAAGGGTCTAGATGATTAGTAAGCAGCTAGCCTGGTGACATTATAATTATAAAGATGTGTTCAAAGTGAAATGTGAAGATGTGAAATAGAGGGGTCCTTTATGGGAAAGTGTCCAAATATCATGTAACCATGGGAAGTATCATGTGACCTGTCACATAATCACTGTAGGAATAAATAGTGGTGAAGGCCACTAATAAAATGTAGTAAAAGATAGAAAATGGTAGATAAAATGGGAAAAATAGAGGGAAAATAGGGAAAAATTATGTAATAGTATGGGGCTGTGTCATGTTCTGTGACACCATCAGTGCAGATCAGCCACCAACTTCATGGATCAGATAGTGGAGGGTACAACTATTATAAAACAAATATTTTTTTTTTTTCTTCACATCTTTCTCATCTCAATAGTACCACTTTTATCTACTCTCCCACAGTCACATGACAGGTCACATGACTTTCCCATACCTAATGCAACTTTCCCACAAAGGACCCCTATAACATCATACCCTCACATTTCACTTTACACATATTTACATATTCATCTTATCTTATCTAATCTCTAACTAATCACATTCATAGTGATGATCTCTCCATGTAAGAGGCACTTAGCCTCCAACAACCCATGATAACATCATAGTCTAGGCTAGCCTATAACATCATTATAACATTACTGTATTACAAAGATATTACTAATTACCTGGTATTTTAGTCATTATTTAGTCAGCCCACATTACACCACCTGATGTCATAATGGTGTGATATAGCACCATACCCTATACCCTAGTTACATAACTACCCTATATAGTAATTGTACCACAACATGTACAAACAGTAGAAGAGTATATAAAGCCAGAGCTCTTTGCTGGATGTCCTCCAGTAAAGTTCTTTTGGTCATTCCTGGATAAGGGGTGCTTCACTAAGGAACTACTCCAATCTACTAGTCACTGGTGATTGGGGATTGTTCATTAGCTCTCTCTAATTGTAGTGGCTAACTCAGTCACTTCAACAATGGCATCAGGATGAATGCTCATTTGGTTTTACTATTGCTGCCTGGATAAGTACTTGCCTGTTCTTAGGTGCATGCATCTGATGTCACTGGGGCCATGGGCATGGCCCTTGCTCAGCTGGCTTCACATCTCGGTGCCTTGCCCTGTTTGACTTCCAATTGGAGGAAGTTTCTGGAACTAAACTCTAAATTAGATGGTCTAAATTCAAAATGATATGTACAGTGGTTTGTGAAGCAATGCAGGAGATGTGATTGATTGGCAAAGTGTTGACGATGGTAGGACCCCAAATTTATTTTAGTGTGAAACTGTGACTGCATGGCCCATCAGGCTTATCATTTACACTGTCTGATCATTGTCTTCAATGGCACCAAATCCCACATACTAGTTCTTTTTGAAGAACCATATTCCATTGAAGATAATGAAAGTTATAAATCACACAAGTTACACATGTGATAGTGCTTCCTTGGTATAAGGGTCCAAATGCACATCCATTCTGCACATGAATATTTTTGCCCAGAGCATAACTTTTTTCAGATGGGAGTGCAATTGCCTTAAATTGGGCACAACTTTTTTCTTGAGCAAAGCACTACTTTTTGAGGAGGGACTGCAGGGAGCACAAATTTGATAAATTGCTCTGAGAACAAAAATATTAGACCATTACAGGCCATCAATCCATAATGATACCTAGTCACTGAATCAGGGTATGTATGTTCTGAGTAAATGTGGCATGTATGACATGAAGTCATTACGGGGGTTTGGGAGGTCTGTTAAATGAGTGAAGGTGCAAACAACTAAGATGATTAGGTGGTAGTTGAGAGCAATGGGATTTAAAGCAATAAGCATGCTGGCTGGCTCATTGGCATGCATGATATGCTATGCCCAAGGGTTTCAGGGTTTGTGGATTGGGCATAAAGCAGGGGCATGGGGCTGGTGACTCAGATCTGGATGCTGGCAGGGAATAGTGGATGAGCCACTAGTGGTACCCTGAAGGAACTTGGAATTGATGGAGGCTCCTAGCTCTGAATGGGCTGGGGATATTCAAGCTGAGAGAACATCATTAGAATGAGTGAATGGTGGTAAATTTGTGCTCACCATGGTAACTGTCAGACTTGACATGCTTTCCCCCACTGATAGCACTACAGGTATTGGTCTTGAATGCTGTGGATGCATGGCATTTTGGTCCTTGGACTTGAGCTTGGGTGGTGAGTCCATGATATATTTGGGATTAGAGCAGGTAATACTAGGAAGTAGGACTGACAGACCTGTGGGTGTTATAGCCTGGGTTCTGATCACCAGAAGCCTCATGACTGGGTCATTTTCAAAGTGGTAGGAGCCTGCTGGTACCAGCAGTGATGGCAGGTTAGTGAGAACATGAGGAGTGGTGTTCAGCTGAGCTGCTGTGGTGCCACTGTTGGTCTCCCAGTCCATGGGAGCTGAGGTGACTTCTGGCATTATACAGTCTTCACCTGTGGTGCTGCTGGTGGCAACAATCTGAATTTCTGGGCTGTCTAAGTCAGAGACTTCAGGCCCAGTAGGTGCTGCAACTTCCTTTTCCCTTGTCTTTCATTTATGCCAGCCCAGCCTGTGTCTCAGCATCAATAGAACCAGAGGGTGGGTGCCCAGAAATGTCATCCACAGCACTTGGGTCAACATCTGAATCAGAGAGCATCAAAGTCTCAGCAATGTCACCACAATGCACACCAGTGCCACTGTGATTTAAGGCCTTCCAAATGGCTGCATCCCAGTTGGAATATACAGAATGCAGAATGGGAATTTGGGGGACTTGAGAATACAATGATGTTAGATACTATAAAAATATGAGAAATAGTAGGCAATTACTTACCAATGGTGATGGAATATGATGTGAACTTGTGGCCAGGGGTACCTTTAACTTCATCAAGTTCCCTTCTGGTGATTGTCAGTCATGTGAGAACTGTTATGAAATGAATATTATATTCTTTTTCTTTATATTTTTCTCATCTCAATGGTGCCACTTTGATTTACTTTCCCATGGTCACATGACAGGTCACATAACTTATTGTAACTTTCCCACAAAGGACCCCTATGACATCATATGCTTACAAATCACTTTACACCTATTTACATTTTCACCTTATCTTATCTTATCTCCAACCAATCACATTAGCAGTAATGATCTACTAACACCAGTGGCACTTGGCCACCAAAGACCTATGATGACAACATAGTCCAGGCCAGCCTATGACATCATCATGACATCATTGTATTACAAAGATATTACTAATTACCTCTGTATTTTAGTCATTATTTAGTCAGCCTCATCACACCATCTGACATCATAATGGCATAATATGGCACCACACCCCGATTACATTAGCAACTCTATATAGTAATTGTACCACAATATGTATAAACAGTAGAATAGTATATAAGACCAGACCTCTTTGCTGGACGTCCTCCAGTAAAAGTCACTTGTTCCTTTCCACAATAGCCTCTGGATAGTGAACACTAGGGCTTAACTACTCCCTAGCCTTACTGGTAAGGCTTTGTACCACCTTAGCTACCAGTATTAGGATAGACAGAGCGCTATAAGCCCAGACCTTGAGGGTTTATGGTTTAGTGGTTGCTTCAAGAACAAAGTGATTCTGGTGGTCTGAATTAAGCAAGACCCAATGGAAATCAAGTGCCCCATGACAAGTGTCAAGCCATTCAAATGGCTTTGGAAGCAGGTGTTAGAGCCAGATGTTAATATCAACCATCAACCATGAGATATTGAACTCAAGATTATTTTCACCATCTGCTCCCACCACCAAGCCAACCTGATGATAGGTTTCCAGCTCAGACCTTCTGTGCTTCTTCTTTATTTGCAAGTTCCCAGTCTGAGTAGGTTAGTGTAATTAAAGTGAAAACTTGTAGACACCTACTGACTCAACAAGTCTGTGAGGGACTATTATGAGTGTGCCAATTTTGATTGGCTTCTCTTAATGTGGTAGACTTGGATAGGGTGCACTCTGACAGCTAACTTTTCTACTCTAGATATTTATGATTAGAGCAGTGTCTGTACCCTCAAAGTATCTAGAAAACATACCTTAGGAAATGACAATGTCATATTCTTACAAAATCCTATAAAAGCTTCACTCTTAGTTGTAACAACCATTGTCTTGATTCATGGTTAGAGGTGCATGCCAGTATTACCAGCAACCTGGTTGATAATAGCCTGAACTGCCATATTGTCAGCTGTTGAAGGCACTAAAGTAGAGATCTGCAGAGCAATGTTAGAGTTATGAGTATCAAAAGGAGGCAGGATTGCCCACTTAGCCACTGTCCTGGGTGCAGGAAACAACTGCTAGTATTCACCTATCAAAAGGAGGCAGGATTGCCCACTAGGTACATCAACTAAAGTACTAGACTAAAATAAAAGAAACCATACCTTAGCCACTTTTCTGGGTGCAGGAAACAATTGAGGAAAGAAAAAGAATAATGGAAAGGCTCTGTATTTATACTGAAGGGTGGAGACAAGGTTGTAAGCATTCCATCACCTCTGGCAATGATCACATAGGTATATTTCAACTCCAAATGGATGTGGCACTGTTCTATGCAGGAAGGCAACAGGGCTGAGTGCCACATCTCTGCACCAACTCTGGCTTCAGAGCAAGTCAGAGTGAGTGGTGGATCAGGATTCTCCAGTGGCAGACCTGGTCAGAGGTGAGGTCTTTGATGGTGAGTAGAACCAGACAAGTGTGGAGGGATGTTTGATGTTATAAATTCCTTCCTTGAGTAGTATTTCAATGTTTGATGGGAACCCTCCCCTATGTTCACCTTCCACCTTTCATGTACCCTTTGTTACAAACCCACTTTCTGCAACCTAGACTTAACCACAGATGACCTAATCTAGTACATTTCACCTGCTAACCCTTAGCTAACCCTTGGCAGGGAAACCCCTTTTACAATACAAGTACATTACCAGGGCTAGCACTGCCTTCTCCTTCAGGCTTCCACTCCATCTCTGCGGTGCAGCCATCGTTGCCATGCACAGCCCTTTCATCTCCATCCTGTGCAAGGCTATACAATAGCCCCCTTCATTCCCATGCTGTGCAGGGCTGTGCCACTGCTCCCATCATGTTTCAGCCACTGATGCACAGCCCACACAGCCCTGCACAGCACAGTGACTCACCATACAACTCACATGGTTACTGGTATGATATGCCCAATTAGGCCACCTCTTGCTTACTGCTATGTCCACTACCAAACATGTACAAATAGTAGAATAGTATATAAACCCAGGCGACTGAGCTGGAACTCCAGTTCAGTCTCTTGGATCTCTACCACCATCATCAGGGCTCAGCCTCACTAGCTCTTTACTCTTACCTCTAGTCTCTCCCCTTCATAACCCCAGTCACAGGACTGCTTTATGCGTCCAGGACATAGGGTATAGTTGAGTTGTCTCACTAGACTGAACTCACATTGATGACCACTTGGCTGCACTATCATCAAGCCCTCGTTGCCACCACCACCCTCATCGCCAATGCCAACCACAGGAACTAGCTTAGCACAGCCAGGGTTCATCTCTGAGTAAGCACACCAGGGCATTTGCCAATGCACCATACTATTAGCCAGAGTCATACAACGGATACTAACAGAAGTCAGTGTCTTTGCCACAGCCGTCTGACAGAGAGTCCACCACCCCACCAGGCCTAGTGCATGGGGCAGGCATTCATATGAAACAAGAGTTGGTTGATGCCTCTGCTGCCCTCATCAACCCAAATGACCCAGACTAGGACCCCAACGATGATCTGGTCATCTACCAGTCCCCTCCTCCCCACTATGTGTCAATTGGGAGCTCCCGCTGCACCACCCCCGGGAACGCATCACCCCACCCTTCCTCCACCCCAGACCTTGAGTACCCTCCCATGCTAAGCTGGAAGAATCGTGGATTGTTTCATCTGTTTGAAGAGTGGATTTTAGGGCTACCGTTGCCCAGAGTAGTTGAGGACCTAGTCGCAGGAGGGATTAGGCAAAGAGAGAGAGGTGAGGAAAGGTCAGAGAGCCCCCTCACCCCAGTACCAGAGGAGCAGCCTCCTCTGCCACCAGCTGCCACCCCCAGAGACATCTGGGTAGAACCCTGCCCCATCCGCCACTGCCTTTGAAGAGTACATCACTACTGCTTTGACAGACTAAGAGAGGAGGACTACCCAGACGAGCCCCACCTCCCCTACCTCTGCCCTCACCAAGCCCTATGCCCACCATGGTGCTACTAGATAAGCTTGTCCTTTACTTCCTCACCTCAGTCATCCTCCCCCTACTCAGCATAATATATTTGATCTACTCTGTCTACAACCGAGTGATTAAAGAACAAGCCCGACTTCGCCAGTCCATTGTCATCATCTGAGGTGAACGAACCAACAAGCTCATGTTTGAAATTGTCGCCAATGACCCCTCCACCACTAACATATGGCAACCTGTGAACAACAACTGGCACATTAACACAGTAGACGAATTCCCCACCCAGAATGACAACTAGAATGTTTACTCAAATTTTCCTGGAGGACATTATCCAACAATTGACGCACCAAGGCACAGAGCTGCAGCTGCAGCAAACGAGGATCTAAGAACTCATCGAGCAATGAGACTGGGCCACCAAAGTAGTTGCTGATGCCATGCAGAGAGCCTAGACTGCAGAGTCCAGGGCACAGGAAGCAGACCAGCCATTCGCAAATTCATAGGTCTACAAGAATGGGCCAGCACCCCAGGAACAACTGCCAAGGGAAGCTTGAAGATCGAGATCTTCACAGACCCTGGAGAGTATGACAGGACTAAGGCCAAATTTGAAGAATGGTGGACAAAGATGCAGGCATGGCTGGATGCCAACCCTGCCTTGTTCAAACTGGTACCGATGTCACTACCAGATCTGGAATATAACTGCCTGCCTATGGAAAAGAACCACACCTATGCTGTACTATCATGCCTGAAAGGTTCCAAGGCTGGGCCATTCACTGAGTCAGAGCTAGAGAAGCTCACAGAGGGAAACCCCCATCTGGGATGGTGGGTAAATCTGAAAAATGAGATTGAGGGGCTATTCCACCCTGTTCACATGAGGGACTTCACCCTCAACCAACTAATGGTGCTAAAACAGGGCACCGCCAACATCGACACCTTCATCACCAAATGGAGGGCACTGCAAACACGCGTGCAGGTAGATGAAACCTTCCATGTATACCTACTCAAGCATGGGGTTTCCAAGGAGATCAAACAAGAACTCTATACCAAGGCAAGAAGGAAGGGAACCATTAATGAAACCCTTCTAGAGATCTGCAACATCAGTAGAGCCTTCAAGGACTACTGACTTGCCACTGCCTCCTCCAAGAAGGATCTAGAGGCAAAGGACCAGAAGCACGACCACAGAGACACCTGCACTACCCCCACAAGACAGCCCACACTGGCAGGATGCTGGAACTGCGGAGAACAGGGACACTTAATGCTAAAATGCCCGAAGCCAAGCACAAGGTGCCCCAAATGCAGAACAAGCCACAGGGATCACCTAGGGTCATGTTCAAAGAAGAAGTGACAAACCCACCTCGTGATAGAAGAAGACTGGAGAAAGATGGCTGAAGAAGACACCACAGCCTACTGGGCCTGCAAGATGTCCAATAGCGCACTCAAGAAGCCAGACAGTGCGGGACGGGAAGAAGCCAAAGAAGCAGAGAAGGCACCAGAGCCCAAGAAAAGACTGTTTGGATCGGCCTTCAAGGGTTTTCACAAGGCAACTTGGGCACATCAGGTGCTAAGGTTGTGAAGAACAAGGTTCAAGGGGCACTAATGTATTAACAAACCTGCATGTACAGAACACGATGTCAGGGGCATCTCGAGAGACAAATGAACACAGCCAGGACTTGAAACCAGTACTTGATTCCCCTTCTAGCTCAATGCCTGAGCCAAGAAAAGAAACCCCAACCCCAAGGTACATGAGGACAATGAAACAAGAAGAAGAAGTTCATGTCCCCCTGAGACTAGCTGCCTGGCAGGACAACCTGACCTGGCATAAAGTACCTGCACTACTGGACAGTGGGGCCTCCCATGTATTCCTAGACCGCAAATGGGCATTGGCCTGCAGCATCCCCATGAGACAACTTCACTGACCAGTGAGCATCTACAATGTGGATGGCACGACTAACTCCACTGGAAGAATTACCCATGCTGCAGAACTCATGGTCCAAATCAAAGACCACAGAGAAGTCCTAACTGCAGAAGTCACAGAACTAGCTGACATTCCCCTGATCCTTGGACATACGTGGCTGAAGCAACACAACCCAGAGATTGACTGGAGAACCAGTGAAATTAAAACCATCTGATGCCTGCACACATGCAGAGAACTCCACAGAATGCTGAGAACCCAACTGTGGGAACAGAGAGAGGCCTGGGAGGCCTACCGAATCAGGAGCACCCTACCTGAGATAAGAGTGAATGAGGGAAGCACAGTCGAAGAACTTGTGCCAAAAAAGTACTGGAAATGGAAGAAGGTCTTCTTGAAAGGAGAATCAGAGTGGATGCCGCTAAGAAAACCTTGGGACCATGCCATAGACCTCAAGGACACATTTGAACCAAAGAAAGGAAGACTCATCCCCCTGTCACCCAAAGAACAAGAAGAGGTGTCAGAGTTCATTGATGACCAACTAAGGAAAGGGTATATTCAACCATCAAAATTGCCCCAGACAAGCCCCATCTTCTTTGTACCAAAGAAAGATGGAAAGAAGCGGATGGTCCAAGACTACTGATACCTGAATGAGCACACAGTGTGAAATAATTACCCACTCCCACTCATCTCGCAGCTTGTAGATCAGCTCAAGGGTGCCAAACTCTTTACTAAGATGGACCTCAGATGGGAGTACAACAATGTTCAGATTAAGGAAGGCGACAAATGGAAGGCTGCCTTCATCTGCCACTGAGGGTCCTTCGAACCACTAGTCATGTTCTTTGGACTAATGAACTCCCCCTCAACGTTCCAGGTGATGATGAACAACATCTTTGGAGACCTGGAAGTGTGCATAGTGGTCTATATTGACGACCTCCTAATCTTCACCAAGACTGAGGATTATGAGGAACACAAGAAGATTGTGAAGGAAGTCCTATGCTGCCTAGAAGAAAACGACCTCTTCATAAAACCAGAAAAGTGCATGTTCTTAAAGAAGGAAGTTGAGTTCCTCGGGATGATTGTGTTGGAAAATGGGATTAAAATGGAAAAAGATAAGGTGGAAGCAATCCTAGAATGGCTGAGGCTGAAGAACCTCCAAGGAGTTAGAAGCTTTCTAGGGCTGGCGAACTTCTACCACCACTTCATCAAAGACTATGTGGTGATTGCCAGACCCCTAAACAACCTAACAAAGAAGGACACCCCCTTCATGTGGGGAGAAGCCCAACAGAAGGCCTTTGACGGCCTGAAATACAAGTTCACCACAGTGCCCATCCTGGTCACCCCCAATCTGGATTCAGAACTCCACCTCAAAACAGATGCTTTGGACTTTGCCACAGGGGCAGTCCTGTTTGCCAAAGTAAACAAGAAGTGGCACCCCATCACATTCTATTCCCACTCCATCAATGACACTGAATGAAACTACCAGGTCTTTGATAAGGAGATGCTCAGTGTAATTTATGCCCTAGAACAGTGGTGCCACTACCTAGAAGGGGCCTGGCACCAGTTCAAGATCTGAAATGACCACCAGAACCTCCAGTGGTTCATGCAGAAACAAGACCTCAACTGCAGGCAGGCCCGCTGGGCTCAGTACCTATCATGTTTCAACTACAAATGGGTGCACAAGCCAGGCACCACCATGGGCAAAGTCAACACCCTGTCCCGAAGAGAGGATTATGCCAAGGGGATCGAAAACGACAACCAGCAACAGATGCTGATGGAAGCAGGAAAGATGAGCACCTGAATGACAAAAATAGAATTAGAAGGAGACGCGATTTGAGATAGAATTCATGTGGGAACAATGAAGATGTGAGAATCCCAGATTGCTAATGTAGAAGACATAGGTTTTGGGATCACATAGGACGGGGTGTTTGAAAAAGAAGGAAGGATTTTCACCCCAGATGATGAGAACCTCAGGATGGCAGTGATCACTGTGCACCATGACACCCCAGCAGTGGGACACCCAGGGAGGGAAAAGACCCTAGATCTGATCCAACAAAACTACTGGTGGCCGGGGGCCAAGAAACAGGTAGAGGACTACATCTCACAATGCCACACATGCCAAAAGATGAAGACCGGTAACCAACCCCCCGCTGGCAAGCTCCAACCCCTCAAGATCACAGAAGGCCCATAGACAGATATCTCCATGGACTTCATCACAGACCTACCCACATCCCATGGCCACAACTCAGTACTAGTTGTGGTGGACCAATTCTCAAAGGAAGTAGAATTCATCCCCACAACCAAGGACATCACAGCACTCAGCACAGCACGACTCTACCTATGCCACATATGGAAACATCATGGCACCCCCCACACCATTGTTTCAGATCGCAGTCCCCAGTTCATGTCACAGGTCATGAGGGATTTGTGCACCTGCCTTCATATCACCCCCAGACTATCCACAGCACATCACCCCCAGACAGACAGGCAGACAGAACAAATGAACCACAACCTCCTCCAGTATCTCCAAACCTTCTGCTGCGAACGACAGGATGACTGGTCTGAGTGGCTCCCTATCACACAATTTGCGCACAACAACCATATGTCATTGGCCACCAAGTGCTCCCCTTTCCAGATCACATGCATCTACAACCCCCAAATTAGAATGGAACCCAGAATCTCTAAAGCCCCCACAGTGGATGAACTCACCTCCCAAATAGAAACCACTCTGCAGGAGACCTGGGAAAACCTAGCAGCAGCTGCCAAGAAAATGAAAAAGACTGCAGAATGCACACAAATACTCACACCAGAGTACTGACTGGGCAACCTTATTTTACTTGCCACGGATAACCTCTGTGTAACCTGCAAGTCAAAGAAGCTCTCAGAAAAATGGCTAGGTCCATTTATGGTAAAAGGGATGAAAGGACTGAACACAGTGGAACTCCACCTACTAGCAATCACCCACATACACCTGGTGGTCAACATTTCACATGTCAAACCCTATAAGGAGCGACTGGA
>JBBPKP010000504.1:0-12433 GCA_038089335.1 Boletellus aff. obscurococcineus | reverse complement strand
CTTGTACTCCTTTACTATAGGGATATTACCCTAGTGAGAACAAGAACCCTGCAGATCTAGAACTACAAGCCTGATTCCAATCAGTTATTAGTTCTTTGTTGTATATCATATTCAGCACCAGACCCAACATTTCATTTGCTGTCACTCTTTTGAGTAGATATGTAGCAAACCCATCCAAAGAGCACCTGGATAAGGCACTCTATATTTGCTGGTACCTTTTTGATATCAAAAACTACTCTATAGTCTATAATGAGAAGAGCAGACTAGGATTGTCTGCCTATACAGATTCTGATTAGGCCTCAGACCCAATAACCTACAGATCCCAAACAGGGTACTACTTAAAACTAGTGGGTGAAATCTTTTCCTAGCACTCTTATGCCCAGAAGTCAGTTGCTCTGTCCCTAACAGAGGCTGAATACATGGCCTTGAGTGACTGCTCTCACCAGGTCATTTGGATCCACAATCTCCTACAAGAGATTGGATATAACTTAGAACCAATCCTAATCTGTGGTGATAACCAGGGTTCTATTTTTATAACATCAAGCCCTATCACAGAGAAGCAGTCCAAACACATTGAAATTCACTACCACTTTGTATGCAAAGTCATCACAGATAAAAAGGCCCTTCTATTCTACATTGAAGGAACTGAAAATCCAGCAGATATGTTCACAAAGAATTTTGGCTTTATGCTTACAAGGATCAGACATCCTTTTAGCAAGGAGGAGTGTTGCACTGAATAAGTGTACACTATCTTAGATTAGATTAGATTAGATATCTACATCTCCACTCTTATGCAGAGTTTCTATTTGTAGTGTATAAAGCTCTATGAACAACAGAGAATAAAATGTTCTTTCTCTCACCCCAAGTGATTCCTAAGGACTACCCTTAGTAAGTCAGGCCACACTTCCCCTGCTACAATACGGGGAGTGGTGCTCAACATGTAACACCTCCGTCCCCTAGTTCAGCACGGAGCTTGGTTACCTGGGAACGGACCGGGGGCAGTCATGTTGATCCGAGAAGCCACGGTGATCCGTCGTCGCATCATCTCACAGAGAGTGCTGGACAAGGGTGGGGTACGGTTGACAGGCAAGCTGGGAAAGGTGGCTCGGGAGAGCGCGGAGATCCGGCTCAGCCAGATGGCGGCGTACGCTACGGCGCCCGCTCGGGTTCGCAACGGCACCACTTTTTTGACCAATCGGGGCGCCCACGTGAACATGCCCAATCACCTTCGGCAAGGGAACATCAGCAACTCAGGTAGAATACATATATACGTACGACACGGCATGTGGGAATGAATGCTAATCTGCAACAGGTAAGACGACGTCCCCTGTAGTACTGATGCTAGAACCCTAGTCCGCCAGATGGCGGCTGCGGGTGCGGACAATGCCACCGGCCGCTTCAACCATCTGAGAGACATGTCTCGGAGCTATCTCGTTGAAATTGAAGAGGGTGTATCCGCCCGCCGCCAACGTCGCTGATGACACAAACAAGTTCGGGCAGGTGAGCGACGAGGGGGTCGAGACAGCTCCGCTGGCCGAGTGTCGCCATACGATGACCGGGCAGAACGTCGCCGCCTTGCCAGTCTGGACCAGCAGGAGCATGGACCGACACGCACAAAGTCGCGATCACACGGCAACTTTCGGCTCCGCAGTGTGGCCCGACTTAGCAATCCCCCAGCGGGAAATCGGCCGGTTCCCAATTGGCTGCCAGGCTTGTTTACGTTGAAAGCATCTCCTCGGACTAGCGGCCCCACAAAATAGTTTACATCCATACCGTTTAGTTTCAGGACGACAGCGTTGAACGGGCTGCGACGTCTGACGCTTTCGTTTCGTGCGTGCCCTGATCTAACCCAACCTGACCGTCGTGTGCTTCCATGTGCACTTGGATGGAGCCCCGCCTCCGTCGGGGCGTTTAGGTTGCACCTTGACCACGGTAGAACCGCTCTGACCGTGATCGGAGTTGTTTGGGCCGTCGCTTCTCGCATTTGGACCCGCCCGTTCAGGCCGACGTGCGCGCGCCGGTTGTCATTAGCACCCATTCAATTGGTAGCCTTGACGATCGTGTCCGTGTCCCCGCTCTCGAGGCGACCATGGTATCCCCGGACGCCCACATGGCTGTTCTAGTTCCCCACTCCCGAGTGCCCACAACATGTGCCTTCCTTCCTGAGACCCACTCACCCCCGCATCGGCTGTCGTGTTCTAATTTGATATGCTCTGGCCTGTCGTCGCGATTGTCCCAGATGGCAGAAACGTCAACCCTCGTTCTCGTTCTCGGCCCAGGCTGTCCCGATCCTGATTCGCCTCGCTCCTATCCTCGCATGACCTGTTTGCAAATACACTCTTTGAATTTGCGGATCATCCCCGGTCATGTCCCTTCATCGAGGCTCGCGGTGTCATCGACTGTGACGCCCAAATTTGAACGTGCCCACTGAGTGGGAGTTTTATGTCAGACCCGCTCTGCCTGCCACCGTCCTCATTTACGGCAAGCCGGAACATGGCGCAGCCCAGGTGAGACCGGCCAATGACCGATGGCAATCCTGTCCCGTGTGGACGAATGGAGAAGAAGCGGCCGCGTGTACTCGGCCATTGGAATCGCACCATCCAGTATGTTCCGGAGCCTGCCCACCCCGGCGTGCAATGAGCTGCTGATGGCTCTGCGCATCAACCTGGTGTGGTTGTCGCCGTGTCAAATCGAGTTTAGCCCGCCGGCTGTGTCAAATTGTTTGTCGTCGACAAGCTTAGTCGCCGCCCTCCGCTGACAAGTTCGCACGTGGGCTTGCGAACGGGTTGTGCCTAGATGCGCGGGACGGAGTCAGATATCACATGGGGAACCGGGGAACGTGTAGCGCTGCCAACGTTGTCGGGCGAGGCCCATATGGCCGGCGACTTGCACTGCTGATTGTCGCCCCTCGATCGGTCTGAGACGGACGTGGTCGCCACGGCGTCTCCTTTCATGTCTCAGTCGAGGTGTCGGTCTCCTCCCAGCCACGGAGGCTCAGAGCACGTGTCGGCGAGTGCCTGGGCAGGTGGCGGGAGGGACCGGCATGGGGGCGGAGATTACGTGATCTGTGGAGATTCACATGACATGCCGCATGCGGGCGTGGATAAGTGTCGTGAATAATTACTTAATTAAAGTGGGAAGCAAATAATTAATTCTCGTTCTAGTAATCGTCCGACTCGGCCCGGCTTTGTTTAGCTGTTTTCGCCCAATTTCCACCCGCATGCCAGCTCGTCCCCGACCGCTGTCTCGTCATCAGCCTCTCCCATCGCCTCTCCCCGCCTTCTCTCGCTCCCTCTGACCCCGCCCCGATCTTGCTCTCTCTTCTTCCCCTTCCCACCACCACCACCACCTCCCCCTCCCCCTTCCCATTCTTGTTCGTTCCCCTCCCTCCGACCTGCCATGCTTGCCACGTTTCCCGCTCCCATTCTCTCCGTCACAGCAGACGCCGTCCGCGACCTCCAGGGCCAGGACGCGATCTATGCTCTCTGGGCAGGCAGGTCCCCTTCCGACACGCACCCTGATCCCTCTCCCTTACTCCTTTCTCTAGTTTTCACAAAGTGCAAAGAGTCCGTCCAGGATGGCCGCCGCCTCGAAAACATCTCGTGGCGGTTGTGGTACCGCGAACTCCTCCAGACCCACGAATCCTACCAGCTACCCTCCCCGGAATCGCTCACTTCGCACCCGAAAGACGATCGATCCCGCCTGTCCTACTTCCCCGACCCTCCCATCGACAAGGTGTCGCCCGAACGCGGGGGTGAGTACCCTTTTCCCAAAACTGTACTGTCCACTCCCATTTGGCCATCGCTCACCCACTTCTGGTTCCCTTTCTCGCAGTCCTTTCATCTGGACTGCCCTCCCCTTCTGATCATCCATCTCCATCACCGCTGCTGGCTCCAATGTCTACCATCCCGTCAACGCCGGAGCGCCCGCGGATATCCCCGCATCCTGCTGCGCCCTCTCTCTTTTCTTTCACCCGTGCCAATTCGTCCGTCTACGTGGGCCGAGTCATTCTCGACATGCTACCGAACCACCTCCCTCTTCCACAGCGCAAGCCTTGCCTCCCTACGACAATGGCCGCACCGTCCACCCTTTCACCGTCTGTGCCCTGTGAGCCTGACGTGCCACTGGTCCAGTTGCCGACGTGCGTGGATGCGGACGCCCCCTTTCCTCGCGTTGTTGTCGTCAACCCCACTCCACATCCAACGCCACCTGCAACCCCCATCATACAGGATGATGCTCCGCAGCCCCCGTCTACGTTCCTTCTGCCCCCTCTGCCCTCGCCCGCGCTCCGTCCCATGGCCCCCTCCGCAGACGCGTGTGCACAGCCAGAGTCCCAGCTCCCTCCCTCCCTGTTCCCCAGGAGGTCGTCACCGTCCCCCACTCCGGTCCGCATCGCCGATACTGGGTCCTTGCCCCAGCAGCCAGATCGTCGATTCTTCCTCCAGCAGTCCCCCGAAAGGGGGGATGGCTCCACCGCGAGCGGAAAGTCACCTTCCGACTTGTTCGAGGCAAGCAGCGCTGCGTCAAGCCAACTCAAGAGTGTCTTGACAGACGTGGATGACGACAAAAAGGAGGAACAGGAGGAAGACATGAACGAAGAGGACGATCGACGATCGACCGCTGCCGTGCACACTGAGCCAAGACAGCCTACCCATGGCCGTCAGGGCAGGCCGAAAAGGGCTCTTAAGGAACCTGGGAAACGTCCCCAAGTGAAACGATCCCACTCGGTAAAACACACTGCACCATCGATGGTCAGGAAGCCTTCGGCGTTGCAGCACCACCATCCTGTGACAGAGCAGCGTCCAGATCGGAAGGGTACCACGTTCAATGTTGGTTCGGGGTCCTCGAACGGATCCAAGCCGACAAACGATCCGACAGGCAGGGCTCACGCCAAGGTTTCCTGCTTGGCCAACGGGTGGACGGCACTCCAGCCGTGCAAAGCGTCTCCTCAGGTACACCCGCCTGTCATACCCAAGGGGTTTGCCAACGGTCGTATCGTTACCGGCAACTCTGCGCAGAATGGCAGTGCCAACGCCAATGGCAATGTGAAGGCGAATGTGGTGCGTGCTACAAATGACAATGCGCAAGTACAAGCCAATGCCCAATCACGGAAGACTATCGTTGTCGCCAGCACGTCATCAGAGGATTATGAGACGACGGATGGGGAAGACTCGGAGGAGTGGGCCTCGGAAGAGATGGACGCCGAGGATAAGGCACCTGACTCAGAGGAAACTCGGCTGCGTGAAGCTGCGCTGGAAGCTCAGCGCCAACGCGAGCTGTTTGCAAAGGTCCCGAAGCGTTCGTATTCGAATCTCAACCGCACGCAGTCAGGGCTGTTGTCACAACTGATGAACCCGAATCCTGCCATCTTCCCACCAAACCATCCGTATCGGGTGAGCCGGTCGTCAGCTGATATCCCGCGCCACTATCAGCCGCTGCAGCCATATGCACCCGTGCCACAAAGGAGCACGAGCGCGTATGGGCCTCCGCGAATGTCCACGAGCAAGAGTGGTGCGGCGCTCCCGATGGCGGCGCAAATCACTGCGATCAGCTGTTCGAAACCGCCATCTTCTTCTGCTGCAAAGCGGCAGGAGAGAGAGAAGAACGGGTACCGCCCCAAGGGACCACCCAAAGAACAGGAGATGGAGGATGACAGTGGTAATGATGCTGATGATAAAATCCAGATGTCGCGGAGCATTGCGCAGCAAAAGTTGCAGGCGCTGATGTCGCGCCACGGCTCGCAGCAGAGCACATCGCATATTGTCCAGCCTGGCGCTGTGGAAGCAAGGCCTGGCATATTGAGCTCGGCCACGGCACCCATTCCGCTTGGTCATCCGTATAACCTTCCGGCTGCCGCACCACCTATGACGCCCCGGACTACGCGTCGACGGATGCTCAAGACGGAGCTGTCGGAGAGCATGCGTCGACAATTGCTTTGGGAACGTCAGGTTAGCAGCAACACGAATCCTGCTCTGATCGCACGGAGAGCAAATCAAACGACGGTTGGCATGCGACAGGTGACGTCGACGAGCAGCGAAGGCAACAGGGACGCACCGATGGACGCCCAGGACAGGGAGGAACGACGGCGTCGTGCGATGGCACGAAATCGAAGTTGGGCCGACGACTACCACTTCGCTGGATGGTGACGTCAATTCATTCATCTTTTTCTCTTTCTCTCTCTTTTGCTTCCCTTTGGACCTTCGCATCGGATCTTGTTAATTATCTGGTCATCTTGCAACTCTGTGTCTCTGTCTCACATGTTGTTCCGTCACCTTGTCGTCGTCGGTCGCCATCCCTCGCTGTGGAACGTGCTCGTTTCTTGCTTGTTCTTTTTCCTTTTCTTTTGTGTCTAATGCTCTCTTCTTTTCCCCCTCTATACTCTAGCATACGCGTGTCTTTACTCTTGGTTTTTTGGATCCCTTTCTGTCATACCAGCTCGTTGGTGTTCATATCACTTTTTCTTTCTCTTTTCCTCTCTCCCTCTCGGTCTCGCACTCGGTCGCATGTCATTTCGTACCATCTGTCCATTCCCCTCCCCATGTGTCTAACGCTCTGTACCACTAGTCCAACACACGCACGCCATCGGTATTAATAATGAGTACATAGTCGTTGTCTCATGCATGTTTCTTTCTATTTTTTTTTCGAGATGGACGGATCATGGGATTGGCCTTGCCGCTCGTGTGCGCGCGCCCTGACCGTGGGCTCACGTTGACTGTCGCCGCGGCCGAACGTGTACGCATCCGTTGCCGATGGTGTCCGCCGACTTCTTAGACTGTGGGTTGAGACCCACTTTCCGGTGGCCCTGTCAGTGTTTACTTGGTCACGGCTAGCCTCAAACGTTCCGCCGATTTCGTCGGGGTGCATGGCGACCTGCTGGCAGCACCCGCAGCCACATCATCACCGCCACCACCATCGCCTTTTTCCTCAGTCATCACGCCAATCTGTTACACTTGGAATGTATCCATATCGTAGCGACGTGGGCAGATCGGCGGTCGAGTTCCTTCTCATCGGCGTGTGTGAGCGCGTGCCAAGGTGTGGGTGTGTGCCGCGTGCCAAGGTGCGTGCGTGTGATGATGCGGGGCGGGAGGGGACGGTCGCGGGGGTTCTCCGACCGGTGTATGACCGTCCATTCCCAGCGCTCGGCGCTTCAGCCCGGGTGCCAGTTACGATGTGCCTACTTGCTGGACTCGAGCTCGGGTCTCGGGATGACGACTTGGCGCACCGTTCCATGCGATTGGACCCCAGGCTTCGGGGTCGATCAGCGTCCCTCCGTCCCCCTCCGTTTTTTTTTTTTCTTTTCTTTCCCGAGTATCACGCGCGACGGTCGGGCGGATCGGTTATGGCTGACTCCGAGGGAACGCGTCACGCACGGTAGAGATGCGTTTTTTTTTGGCTTCCGCAGGGGAGCCAATGAGCTGGCCCGATATCACAGTAGGGCGATCAACACATGCAGCAGGACCCCTCCCAGGTGCAGGGTTCTGACTCGAAGGCGTGATGGGGATATACTTGCTGCGTGCTGCGGACTCGGCACAAGGTTCCTGGCAACGCAGAGGACGCGAAAGCCAGTCCCACGGATGTTGCGGGGGATGACTCGACTCCTTCGGGAGCGATGGTTCGATGTGACGAGCACGGCCGGCAGAGGCGGATAAAGGGAATACGCGCTGCACAGCGCACTGCCATTGGCTGGGGGCCAATTGTGGCTATGCCCCGGTTTACAGCAAAAGACGTGTCGTCGGACCTATCGCCCTGCTCTCTGAGGGTCCCCAATCTTCGTCTCCCACTTTAAACATATCGCGGTAGCAGAACCAAGCCTGCGAATAGAAGGTCCATGTCGGGCGCAGAGGAGGATTACGCGGACGTGAACGTCGAGAGCGTGCTTGCGGGCGTCCCGGACAGCAAGAAACGGCGGGTACAGCGGGCCTGTGACACGTGTCGACGCAAGAAGAGTCAGTGTTTCGCCTTAATCTTTTGCCTTCCCTCTGCTTCCCCTCTCTGGGTGATTTGATTAAACGTTGCACCGATCGCTCACGAACTTGCCGTCTCTTTCCTGCTATCGTCCTTTTATTGCATTGCCGCGTGCGCTCGGCCACAGTTCGATGTAAGCACGCTGACACCTTCTCGGCCCTTGTACCCCGTCCGGCTGATGTGTCCGTGATGTCATCCGTTCCCCTTTCAAAGGTGATGGCGCTCAGATGCTGGGAAACCGATGTTCCAACTGCATCGCGTACAATTTCGAGTGTTCGTACGTCGAGGCTGCCAAGGTGTGCGCATCTCCTTGTCTCTCTGTCTTTTCCCCGTGTTGTCCCTGTTGCCAAACAGCGTGCGCTTTTCTAGAAACGTGGACCTCCCAAAGGGTGCGTTTGTTACTCTCCCCGGCCACCGCCGGCTCTGCTTCCGCTGATCCCTACCCGCTTTGTCGCACAGATACGTCGAGAGCCTCGAGAATCGGCTAGAGAAAATGGAGAAGCTCCTTCAAAAGGTATGTCCTCGTTCTCGTCGGCGGACTCGGATTCCGAACGAGACAGCGCGAACGGCGGTGACCATGCGTGCCCCTGTCATCGGGGTGCATGCTTGTTCCTCTTCCAGGTCTGTCCCGATGCCGATTTCTCCCGCGAGTTGGGCGGCGGCCGGATCGAGCGAGAAGCCTGGCAAAAGGGCGGCAATGCGGCACCGCCGCCGGGCACGCCGGGGCATGCCAACAGTACTCCCCTGCACACGGGCAGCTCGCCTTCCGCGTACGGCTCCGGCACCGGTGGGCGCCCGTCCCCCCAGCACATTGACGACTTCGTGGGGAGCGACGACGAGGGCATTGTGACGCTGCGGCTGTCGGAAAACTTCAAGTCGATGGACCTGACGGAGAACCCCGGCAGGAGCGACCGCTTCTTTGGCAAGTCGAGCGGCGTGATGCTCATCCAAAAGGCGATCGATCTCAAAAAGGAAGTGACTGGCTCGGAGGACTTTCGGAAGCATTTTCTTCGCCCGCTTGATGACGACCGCTTTCCGGTGAGTGATGCTACGCCGAGTCCGTCCCGAGTGTCTGCACGTTCATCCTTGCCCCTCTCTTTCACCGCTTGCAGTGGGAGCTCGCAGCGATCGACGTCGAGGAGCCCGAGTACACCTTCCCGGACGACGACTTGGGCCAGCAGCTGGTGGACCTCTACTTTACCCACATCAACCCGTTGACGCCGGTCTTGCACCGCCCGAGTGTGGAGCGCAAGATTGCGCAGGGCGTGCACCTGCACGACCCAGCGTTTGGCGCCGTCTATCTCCTGGTGTGCGCCACCGCGTCACGGTATTCGGACGATCCACGCGTGTTCCTCGATGGCGTCGACAGCGGCGTGGTGGAGCGCTCGGCCGGCTGGAGGTTTTTTGCCCAGGTGGAGATGGTGCGGCGGACGCTGCTCGGGCCGCCATGTCTGGAGGACCTGCAGGTGTACTGTGTGGGTATCTCATCTTGCTGTCTGTCGACCCGCTCCCGCGTGGTGGCTTGGGAATGACGCTTCCGTCCCAGCTGTGCGTGTTGTTCTTGCAGGGGACGTCGGCCCCGCAAGCGTGCTGGACGATCCTCGGGATCGGGATTCGGCTCGCGCAGGACGTGGGTGCGCACCGACGCAAGTCGTACAGTGGCAAGGTCACGGTCGAGGGCGAGCTGTGGAAACGGGTATTTTGGTGAGCGACGCATGCTGCCTTGGTGCGTTGACTGCTCAGACTGCGCGATATGCGGGTAGGATCCTTGTCGTGATGGATCGTCTGATGAGTTCGTCTTTGGGTCGGCCGTGTGCGATCCAAGATGAAGAGTGGGCCCATCGTTGTTCTAGGAAGTGGGTGCTGATGCTCGCGTTCGTAGCTTTGACCTCGATTTCCCGATCGAGTGCGACGACGAGTACTGGGAACATCCGGATCCGGAGCAAGAGTTCAAGCAACCGCCGGACAAGCCGTCGATGATCGCCCACTTTAACTGTTTCATCAAGCTCCTCAACATTCTCTCTTTTGCGCACCGAACGATCGTTGGTCTCTTTCTTCTTGTACAAAGCACCTTTTTGCGCGCGCTGACGACTGGAATAGTACTCGATCAACAAGTCCAAGATACTTTTGGGATTCGTCGGGCAGCAGTGGGAGCAACATATCGTTGCAGAGCTGGATTCGTCCCTGAACAAGTGGATCGACGAGGTACCCGATCACCGTGAGCGAGCGTCGACCGTGTGACGCAGAGCCCGCCTTGTTGACCTGTACCTTTCGACAGTTCGCTGGGATCCCACCCGGGACGCAAACTCGGTCTTTTTCATGCAGTCGACGTCGTTGTATGCGCACTATTACCACGTACAGATATTCATCCACCGGCCGTTTATACCCTCGCCTCGTAAACCATCGCCGCTGTCGTTTCCGTCGCTCGCTATTTGCACTAACGCAGCTCGATCGTGTAGTCACGTCATCGATATCTTCCGGAAACGTTCGACTGGATATGCACCCTTTCTACAGGTATGGTGTCGTTGCGCTTTTATGTGTGTGTGACGACTGACTGTGTGTGGCAGATGCAGGCCTTTATGGCCGGGATCGTACTCTTGCTGAATATCTGGGGAGGGAAGCGGTCTGGGCTGTCGACGGATCCGGTAAAGGAGATGGCAGACGTGCACAAGTGCATGGCGGCGCTGAAGGGGTGTGAGAACCGGTAGATATCGAGACTCGAGAGGCGCGTTGCACGTTGGCTAATTTCCCGTTGTAGGTGGCATACGGCAGGCAGACTTGGGTGCGCGACGCCACCAGTAGATCCGTTTTTCAGCGCTGACGCTGGCGCTTGCGCCTTTACACAGGGATATTCTGTACGAACTCGTGTCCGTGGGCGATCTCCCGCTGCCTCAGCCGAGCCCTCAGGGTGGGACGAAGCGGGAGAGGGACTCGGAGGACAGTCCGACCCAATCGCCGCGGTCTGCGTCGACGCCCGGGGAGGGCTCCAGGACGATCTCTAGCTCGCGACGTGTCTCGCGCGAGGTGCAGGCACAGCAGGCTCGCCAGCAACAGCCACCACCACCTCCGTCGCTGTCGCACCCGACCGTGGCGCCACCACATGCGCGGGCGTACGCGCTGCCGCTGTACAGCAACGATCTCGGGCGGCTACCGTTGCACGGACAGGTCAACTTCGGGACGAATGGCACGACGACGGGGTCGGTGCATCCGTCGCACATGTGGTACTCGTCAATGACGGATGGGACTGGGGCACGACAGCCCGCTGCTGCTCATGCTCACCCCGCGCCGGTGCCGGGCTCGGCGTCTGCACATGGGTTCGTGCCCGGTGACGCGTACGCGATCGATGAATTGCTTTTGGAGCTTGGTGGGTATCCATAGGTTGGGGGGACCATCGAACATTAAAGTAGGATTCAAGGAAAGAGGAATGTATCTTGTCCCAGGGGGTCTCCAGGGAAATCGTAACACCTGTCCTCCCCGGTCCTCCACCTACCTGATTTCTCCAAACCATTCTGGGTAATGACTGACGCTTCGCTTGTTGCCTGCGGGGCAGTCTTGATGCAGAAGGATGGTAATGGAGACTTGCACCCATGCGCGTACTTTTCATGCACCTTCTTGCCTGAGGAACGAAATTACGACATCTACAACTGAGAGTTGTTAGTGGTCATCAGAGCATTAGAAGAATGGCGACATCACTTGTCAGGTACCCCCCATGCAGTCACTGTCCTCACGGACCACAAGAATCTTGCCTACTTCAAAAAGCCACAGAATCTATCCTGCCAGCAGGCTTGTTGGATGTTATATCTGATGGACTTTGACCTGGAGTTCCACCACCTGCCTGGATCACAGATGGGTCCAGCTGACACTCTCTCCCACCTCGCCAATCCTGACACCTCAACTGATAATGCCCAAGTAGCGCTGTTCACCCCGGTCACGATGGTTCGAGCCATTGACATGGGCCTGAAGAACCTGGTCGCTCTCACCACCCCCACTGACCCCTTCATAGAACGACAACTTCATGACATCACCGCAAAGTACCCCATCAACCATACCGCCCCTTCCAACTGGACTTGGAAGGAAAACCTCCTCTACTTTTGCAGCAAACTATACATTCCCAAACCTGCATGCACCCAACTAGTCTGCGACACTCACTGAAACAACCTCAAAGTCATCCTTCTGAGGGTGACGCTAACGAGGACTAGTAGCCCAGCTAAGTGCTCCAGCCTCTATGGGTACAAGGCTCTACCAGTTGTAGGCCAGGGAGTGTAGTAAACCCAAGAAGTCCCCTCTCTAGGCTTAACCAGAGCTGATGATGGGGGAAACCTCCAAGACTACCTCGGAGCTCTCAAGAGAACTCAACTGAGGCTCTTGGGGTGCTCCATTGAGCCTTTATATACGCTTTACATGTTTGTCCCTATTTGTACACTACCATAACAGGTGTGGGAACAATGTCCTATGTAAAGGTATGGCT
>JBBPKP010000502.1:1972-12451 GCA_038089335.1 Boletellus aff. obscurococcineus | reverse complement strand
CGTTGGCGTTGGCACCGGCGGCGCGGACGGAGACGTGCGCGACCCAGCCGAGCGGGAGCGCGGCGAGGGTCTCCACGAGGGGCAGGACGCGCCCGAGCGGGTCCGGGAGGCGGCGCGTGAGCAGGTGGTCGTTGGACACGTAGAAGCTCGCCGGGCCCGTCAGCGCGAGCGCGTTCGGGGACACGAAGTAGGGCGAGCGGAGCGTGCGGACGTAGCGCGCCGCCGTCGGGCGGGCCGGGTCGAGGACGAACTGCTCGATCGTCGTCTGCGCGCGGGCGTGGTTGACGACGAAGAGGTTGGACGGGGCGCCGGCGTGGGAGGGGTAGACGTCCATGCCGAGGGGGTGAAAGTCGTGCCCCTCGGGGTAGCCCTGGAGCGTCAGGCGGCGGATGGCGTCCGTGCCACGGGCGTAGAGAAAGAGGTGGCCACGAGGGTTGGGGTCCCGGAGGGGACCCATGACGGTGTTCCACGCCTTTCGGTTCGGGTCGCAGCCGATGAGAACCAGGCGGTCGGTGAGCGCCCCTTGGGAGTCGAGGTGATCCCAGAAGGTGATGTCCTCGCAAAAGCTGACATCGCTGGAAAGGGGGTCCTGGACGAGAGAACAGTGAGACGTCCAGTCGCCGCCGACATAGTAGGCAGGCGGGAGGTCGGGGGCAGTGATGAAGTGGTTCCAGGCAACCTCACCACTGCGGTAGACGAAGACGGCCTGGGCGTACGTGGGTGAGGCGCATGAGCATGGTCGCGGGAGACGACGCACCAGGAGAACCGCAAGGCACGCTACAGCTTTCAAAAGCATCGTGGTACAACACGGACAAGGTCGTCCAGGTGGCAATAAAGCAGGAGAAAAGGCGGGGCTAGGGTGACGAAACAAACGTTACACTGACATAAATCGGCAGCGACCGCCATGGCACGACCGGTTGGCTTTCTCCCCAAGAACGTTGGCCTGCACGGGTGTCAAGTAACGAACCGATCAGCGTTGGGCAAAGCTGGTCCGATGCACGGCGTTCCGAGCTGAGTTGGCACAGCACACGGCCTTCCGTTCACTGGTCCACCGAGACACCGCCCCCGTGTCCAAATCCGGCCCACAAATAATGCCAATAGCCGTCGTCACGTCCATTTGTTCGGATTTGGCCACGACTGGCGAGGTACTGCACTGCGATCGTCCCGCACGATTCACCATAAAAGTTGACCATGGGCGTGTCTCTTCCCCGACCCGCCCTCGACTCATCCATACGCCGGTTTCGCTCGCAGTCGTGACCACATCCACAGAGAGCGATGTGCAACTTTGTCGTCCCCATCCGTACCTGCTCCAAATGCCACCAGCGCGAGCCGCTCTTCCCCGACGCCTCTCTGCGCGACAACGAGAAAGCAGAGTCGGGCGAGGTCAGTCCCCCCGTCCCTGCATGCAGACAGCGACTGACGCGGCGGACGATCAGTTCCTCGTCTACATGGACACCGCCCAAGACTGCTTCTCGCGCTGGTGCGTCTTCAGCAGCGAGCATCCCAAGGCCTGCGCCTACTGCTGGCTGACGTGCAAACACGGGTGCGCATCGGTCTCCTCCCCCTCCCCCCCTACGTGCGGCGACGCTGACAGGGACGTGCGCAGGCACGGCAAAACGAGGGAGATGCATGGCGGGACAGCCTCGTACGTCTGCCATCGGTGCGCACCGCGCGCCAAGGGTCATCCTGCGTGGAGGCGGCCACGGCCTGCCCACCCGAACGATACCGGCCGCCGCGTCGTCAGCGTCACCGCCCACGGCTTTTCGGCGATCGTGCCCTTTTCCCGGTGACACCTCCTGTCGTCGGCCGACACCGTCTAGCGGGACCAGCCGAGGCCGACAGATCCCGTCAGAGTCTTTTTCTGTCTTTCCATTTTTTTCCGAGCATCGTGTATACTGCATGTCTACGTTTCTCACTGTAAAAATATGCATTCCTACGCTCGCACTGTGCCTCCCACCTTGGGTGCTTGGTGGCAGTCGTTGCTATGTTTCGAATAGGGACTATGTCACACTCGGGTGGCTAGAGCTCGAATTCCTGATCAAAACCAGTGTAGGATGACGCCCCGCGGAGAAAAACGAGGGGGAGACACTCACGTGCGTCACTTTTCAAACGCGGCGAGGACAGCCGGCGAATTCAGATAGTTCGTTCTGGCGACGCCAAAGTCTACAGCGACTCCCCATCAGAGCGGGAGGCCGAGGGCTAAAAAGAAAAGACCCCACCGTCGACGATGGGCGTGACGTTGTTCCGCATCAGCTGCAGGACCTGTCTCGAAGACGTGTCGTACTGGGGCCAGTCCGCTGCCACGGGGAAGCGCACGACGTGCTCTCGCGTCAGCACCGATCCGAACACGCGACGTGACACGTACGGCCCGGGGACAGATCGTACACGAATCGGAGCCAGTACTCCGTCATCTGATTCGCGAAACCGTCCTCGTCCTCGTCCGGAACAGGTCCAAAGATGAACAAGAGCTCGGACGCGTGGTATACTGCCCCTTTCTTTAATGAAAAGAAAAAGACAAGAAAGGACGACGACGAGAACGCACCACCGAGAGCGGGCGGCGTCCCAGGGACAAACTCGGTAAAGTAGTACGCCCACATGGGCTGCAGCGACGCGCCGTGGTCGAAGAGGAACCGCCTCGGCGCGAGGTACAGCTCGTCCGTGTACCACGCCGCCGCGCGGTCGTACAGCATGTCGCCCGTGTGCCACGCCCCCCCGTAGGTGGCGTCGTTCACGGGGTACGCTGCGTCGATCCCGGCGACGACGTCCGGCGTCAGCGTCGCGTTGTCCACGAGCAGCGCCGACATCCACCGGTTGAAGGCGGCGGTCTGCTCGGAGGGGGGCAGGCTGAGGTTGTAGAGCGCCTGGCTGTAGCGCGTCCCCTCGTTGAGCTGCGTGAGCGCGGCGCGGCGCGTCAGAGGGGCCGCCTTCGAGATCGGCGAGAACGCACGTTGGTGCCTCCCAGGTAGGGCACGTGGATATAGTTTCCGCTGAGAATCCGCTCCGAGGGGCGTTCCGGAGCGAAGCTGCCGCGAGGGCCGATCGCAGGTTCCCACAACTGCCCGTTGAGGACGCCGGCGATCATCGTATTGCTGATGTTCAAGAGCGTCTTCCACGACCGGCTCGAGTCACCGTCGCACGAGAAAGAGAAAAAAAGCATACACACCTCGTACGGGACTTGCTGCAGACACCGGACCGAATCAGGTCCCGCTGAGCACCCCGTCGCGGCCAGCAAACGCGCATACGGCATTCCCGGTTTATCGTACTGCCAAGCGTACGGCGCATTTTTGCTGTCGACGCGATGCGTGTCACTCGTCGTGCGCGGTGACGACGGTACTTACAACGGTCCGGTAGACGAGTCCGCGATCGCAGCCCGAAACAGGGTAGGATCGGTCCCGTACAGCATCTGTGCTTCGACGCTGCCGGCGCCCGCAGACTGTCAACGGGCGGGGTCATTGAACAAGTAGAAAAAAGTGCGGACGTCGTGGGTTACCTGACCCCAGATGGTGACCTTGATTTCGAGCGTTCAGCGTGATCCAGAGGTGGAAAAAAAAAAGGGAGCACCTTGGTCGGATCGCCACCGAAACGTGCAATGTTTTCCTGAACGAAGACGAGCGCCGCCTTTTGGTCCAAGAGCCCGGCATTGAGATCCTCGGGCGGAACGTCGGCGCTCGCCAGCTATCGATATAACACCGTCAGCGCGCGCACACACTCTCGTACGCCCGGGCCCTCACAAAACCAAATGTGTTCGACCGGTAATTTCTGCACGGATGAGCACGCGCGAGCGGGAAATCGGGGGCACCGGACGCACACGGAGACGAACACGACCGGTTTGCCGATGGCGACGCTCAGGTTGAGGATCCCTACACAGGACGATGCACGGGTTATCGCGGGCACGGGGGTGTCGAGAAAACGCACGCGTAGGGTCATATGCAGGATTGGAGGCTGCGCTATTTCTAAAATGAACACGGTCGAGAAGACGAGGCCAGCGATGACTCACTTGATGGTATACGCCCCGCCCTGCTCCCAAGTCGTCAGACAAGCCGAAGTCGCGCAAACAGAGGACGGGGCGCACATAAAACCAAACCAACACAGGAAGGCGAGCGTCTGCCAAAGTTCCCGTAGGCCGCCACACCTGCGAAACACGTTTCTCAGCCCGCCAGCAGAACGTTCCGGGTCAACGTACATTTAAGAACAAGCAGTTTTCGCTCATGCTGGCACCGAGAATCGACGATGGAGGTTGAGGACAGGCGTCCCCGAATGTCGACGCATCTTGGGTGGCTTGGGATGGCCAGTGGGTGATCGGCAGAGGCGCTTTGAAACGCAAAGGCCCGACGGGAGGCTGAGCAAAGGGTATCCCGAGCCACGCATCAGTTCCATTCGGGTTGGCGACGCCTCGGAATGATCCGCTGGTCAGGTAAACGTCGAGGCTGGAAGGGGCTACTCCCAAAGTTGTCATACGAGAGGCAGTTCCGACACTGAGGCATGCTATTAATGCCAGTGGGCCGAAACGCGGGCCAAACATAGCGTCCCCTACAGGGTGAAGATGGTGCTCATTCAACAACATTGGAGGATCACGGGGTAACGGCGGGACATACCTAGAGCAGGGAAACACGGGTCGTTGGGGGAAGCGAGAGCAAAGTACAGTTACGATATACGAGCTGAAACTCCTTCAATTACGTTGTCGCTGCATGGGCGCCTGAAAGCCGCGACGCCATGACGGAAGCGACCACACATGAGCACGAGATGACTAGCTGGTTTGTTGAATACACTGCAATTTCCATTACAATCGACCAATCAGATGGGTATGAACCAATGCTCCGTGAATGGATGAAGCAAGAAACGAACTAATCTGGCTAAGAACGACAACAATCAAAACCGTCAAGAGCACCATCAAGTACTCTCCTTCTACTCGTAACAGTTCATGATGCCTTGAACGCATTCTGTCTCGCCTCTGCCTTCACAAACTCCTCACATTCCACCCTGCTCTTCTTGACATCCACCATGTACAAAAAGATTGTACTGAATGCCCCTCTGTTCAGAATATCAGCATCAGCTGTATAGTTTGGAGGAAAGGAGACATACAAGCTAAAGAGAAAGGCAAAAGGCATGTTATTGTTGTTCCCTGATGCTGTGATGATGGCAGAGGATACAAAGGGGCCAATAAAAGCAGATGTCTTCCCAACCTATGCAATCATAGTGAGATACTCTTATGGCCCTAATACTTTCAAATTAACATACCACTGAAAACAGTGCAAAAAAGAGGAACCTAAATGATTTACTCCATGAAGCTACTTGAGCAAAACAGAAGGAGTGAAATACATACATTTGAGGGAGAGGGGAAACTTCACTGATCATGGTCTGGCTATATGCATACCATGGGCAAACCATGAGACCATAGAATACTTGGTATAACCTGCATACAACATTAGATAAATTCCAGGCATGTGTCCATGGTCCTCACCATATCTCCCAAAGATGTTTGAACCCAAATTTATCAGTGTGCACTCCTATAAGGCCCCACACAGTGAGCACCTAATAGTTATTAGTGAAGCTCACATCATATTCGAGTGGTGGTTTAACTAACCAGTATCCAGAAGACATTGAAGGAAAGCATCTATAAACAACTTAATAGCGTTACTATACAATCCAAGGTGACTTGCCTTCTTGGTTGATATTTTATACTTTTTCTGAACCAACCAAAACCCACTGAAAATGGGTTCCTGGTATGCCGCTCGAAAGTATATTGTAACTTACTAGATTCCGAGTGCTTGGGTAACGAGGCCGACAATCAACAGCAATGTTAACTGGAGAGTGGAGTATGTGACAACGCTACCTCTTCTTAGAAGCAACAAGAAAATGAATTCATTGGCACATACTTGTTTTGCAAGGTGCCAATGACAGTGCTATGAAAGGTGGGTCGATCAGGTTACTTTCGTAAACGTTCAAGACATACACGGTGGTATTGAGAACATCGCCCCTAGAATAAAATGTAAATGATCGAAAGTCGTGTTCTTTCCAAGAGGGGAAGGGCATACATGAGAAAGTAGAAAATGAGGTATAAAAAGGTCTGTTTGAGTTGCATGCACTCCTGGAGAGCAACATACGTCTGCCAAAACCCAATTGTGAGAAGGGACCTTCCAGGTGGAAGTGACAACCCAGGTCGGCGCTTCTCAATGATGAACCAAGGTAGAGCGCACGCCACTGGATACATACATATGGTGTCATTAGCCCCGGGCGTCGAAGTAAATGACTGCTTACACCAAACTGCGCCCGAGAATGCTATGAGCGCACTGAAAGCCTTTGTGTTGTTCTCCGTGCTCTCCCCTGCTTTCATCCCCTCAAGAATGCCCACCATTATTACAAGGACGAGTATTTCACCGACGGAACAAACAGTGAAAGAAATGTTGGAGACTCTATTTCTAGCCAAAGATTCGAAAGCGGCATGATCATCTACGCTGGAAACGAAGATGAGAAAACGATTGCTGTCAGGTTCATCGCCTGTCTTACCTTTTACTTCCCCGCTGGACCTCTTTGGATGACTCCTCCACTTCGGGCAGGTGACGTGCGAGACCTGGAAATGCTGCCGTCCAAAATGTGAGGGCACCCTGCGTTATCGTCAGACACGGAACAAACACACGCCCTAATAAATACCTGATACGTTATCACTGATGACGCGGGCGCAAGGAGTTAGCCGTGCCTGATGAACCGAGAACAAACGCACAGCCCAAAATATAGAGGGCGACGCCTGCCTGCCACCTGGAAGGCTCATCGACGCCAAGCCACGCAAAGGAGACCGCGACGGCGACCAGCGTAAATATGATGGTGATGTTGGGTCTCTCGGGACGCGTCAGATTCCAAACCGTGCGGCGAAACACACGAATTACCTCCATTGGCCATAGTCAGCCCAGGCACCGACGAGAAGAAGCAGGACTGCTTGGATGGCAAAGCTGATGCCATTCGTGAGCAGCACGATGGAGTTGACTAGAGAGGGTAAGCTTCTGGACAGCAGATCTGCGACGCGATACGAACTGTCTCGCGTCCGTCCGAGGTAGCGAAGGACGCAACCTGTACCACTGCCACAGGCCGCAGAGTACGGAGGGTATGCCGGATCGTAACCGGCGAGGAAGAGCAGGTTCTGGAACTGAGACGGACCAAAGTTGAAGCCAGCCAGGCCGTTGTTTCCCTGAAGTCACGTCAGCCGGGCACAGAATGCACGACTGGGAACGCACGACGTAGTAGAGATAAAAGGCCCAAAGCTCTCTACGCGTCGTGGTCAACGTCTCCACCGAGGCGGTCTGTTCGGGCTCAGCCGGGCACTCAGCGACGGCGAGTTCGGTGAGGTCACCCGCGCTCGGGAGCGATTTGAGGCTGGCGTCGAATGTGCTCATGAGCGTCGAGTGCAACTTGCTATCTCCTCGGGATTTCAAAAGTTGACGGAGTTGGACCCTGTCAATAGCTGACGGCGCGCCCGGATGATGGTTCACCCGGTCATGCCGGCCTCCGCGGCTCAACCAGCGAAACGTGAAACGCAAGCAACGTACCCCAAGGTAACTCAACTCAGGCTCAGCTAACAAGCCAATTTGCCATTTCCGTTGACCCCACCGCAACAAAATAAGCACACTACATATAGGCCAGCCTACGTGCAAGTACCCTGTCGCTGCTGATAACAAGCCAGGTGTTCATATGGTAGCATGAACGATGGGCCCCATTATTCACCTGCAGCGCTGGACCGTCTTCCCCTTACCATCACAGTGCGGATGGTTCTCACGGGCACTAGGCCCAAACCCGAACAAGGTTGACTGGCACAGTTTCCGTACGCCTGGGGGTGACTCTATATCTGATGGTCACCGCGATCCCGGTATAGCATTCGATCGGGTTAGGGAGCCGAGCGAACTTGGTCTGTGGGAGGCGGGTGAACGACACCATCGTTCGAACCTTGTATATATTGCAGCCCAGTGTTACTCATAGGACAAATTCCAGTTCCGTCGGTACCGCATATGTCCTTCCAAGGACTGCCGAGAATAGTGCCAACGGGTGACCACGATCAGGACCGTCCGCGGTGATAATGCAAGGATCCGGGACAGACTAGAGACGGACAAAAAATCGGTTAAATCAATATACTGCACAAAATTGGAGAGACCAAAAGCATCGAGCAATCGAGCTTGTTACGACCCCATTGGTATCTGCTGATAACTGATTAGTACGTCTGATATGCCGCCTTTCATAGAGGGCAGAGATAGGGAGACTAGACCTTTCTCCTATCCGACGGGATCCATCCATGAATCCCATCTGCTTGCCTGCAGTGGATACCGGTAGGATCGTATGACCGCCGTCGCCGTCGCCATCGGAATGTTGGGTTGCACGGTCTTCGTGGGCACGCTCTAGCTAGCCGAGACTGAAAAAGCACACAAGGTGCTGGCCACTGGACCACGATGCGGATCACGCGATCGCAGCCGACGGAAGGAATAGGAAATAGGAGGGGCAAGCACTAACCAGGAAACACCAAAGGTCAGGACGTACGTTGCATCGAGTCGCCTGCAATATTATCGGGGATGACGCTTTCGTGGCACGCAGCCAGTCAAGGGCGCCAGAATGCTATCCAAGGTCCAGCAACGGAGGCCAGAGCATCCACACACACCTCGTATGCGACTGTGTACCAGAGGATCCAGCTACCGATGCCGACGGCCTCTTGGGGGGCTTCCAACGCCAACGGATGGAAACGGGCCGACGGTACTCGGGTTCCGACCTTTCGGGTGTCCAGCAAGTGATGTATTGGGATCCGGGGTTTCGCGGACTATTCAATATAGGCAGACCCGATACACGGCCCAAGGACCCAACCGACGGCGAAGTTTTGCACAGGTGGGGCATGGCGATGGGTGGTCGTACTGGGCGAGTGTCGTGATCATAATGGCCGTTTACAGTAAATTTGGTTATTTACCTCGTACCCACCGACAATGTTGGCCCGCTCTTGAGCTCGATCTCGCGTCGGAGTGCACATGCAGAAGCTCAAGAAACTCACGTCGTCCGTCGATTTCGGCGAACAGCATAGCGCCAAAGTCCACCGACTAATCTACGGTCGCGTCCGTCCCTCGCGCGTGGTCTCGGTACTGACTGTCGCGCCCCCAGACCGACTCCACCTCCTCTCGAACGCACCAGACGCGTCTTCCACCACGGCCCCGCCCTTCCTCGTGTTTTACGCCGCGCGCAACATCCTCTCGCCGTCCTTCATCCTCGGACAAATCCCCGACTTGCTCAACCTCCTCGCCGCCATCGAGACCTTTCGGCTGTTTGCGGCGCTCAAATCCGACGAGGCCCTCGAACGGCAAAGGCATTACGAGCGCGAAAAGACCCTCGGTCGTCAGGAGAGCGTGCGGCTGCTGGCGGCCAACGAAGTGCGCGCGCTCCAGCGGTTCGTGGTGCGGAAGCACGCCCAGCGGCGGGAGTACATCGTGTTGGTCGGGAGCCTCATTCTGCTCGTGCGTTTCCAGCATTTTTTAATATTTTTTTTCCATCGTGCATCTCTGTGGGGCGACGCTGACGGAGCGCACGTTCCCGACTTCGCACCACAGTACATCCACCACCTGTGGACGGCGCCAGAGTCGTGTTTGCTAGCAAAGCGACTGAACGATTTCTTCCCGGGTTCGGTGCACGACGTCGACGCGCCCTCCGAGCTGCTGTTCCACCTCGATCTCTCCGAAGACGAAAGGGCATATTTCGGGCGACTCAAACAGGAATGTCGCGAGTGGATGCGCGTGGTCATGGACTGGGAGAAGAAGCGGGAAGAAGCGCGCCATCGCGAAGGGTGCGTTCGACGAGTATTGTTTCACGCGCGGCTTCGAAATTAAATTTGGCCCCGCAAGGCAAGCTTCGGATGAAACCGCTGAGAAATTCGAGGACGACTTTCGCGATGCGTTCCCACAGCCGTGTAAACCATCCGAGATAGCACGGAACGTCGAGATTTACATGAACAAGGTGGAGGATATGATTCATAAACTGGAGCAGTGGTTCGCTCCCTCGCAGGGGTGATAACGTACCCATGGGTGCGTTGTCACTTTGTAGCGCTAATTTATCGTAATATAATTCAGTCGAGTCCCTCCGCTGTCGGGATAGGCCCAAAGTGATCAGCTATGAGAGAGCATTCGTTGTGCACATGGTCTGTCAGCGGTTCGGGATATCCAAACAACTGTTCGTTATCGGGTGCATTCATTTTACCTGGCATTCGTCATAAAGGAGTCGACTGCGGCAGCATGGAGCCTGATTCGTGCCTAATTTCATGTTTATCAGCATTTCAGACTGTACTTCCGTGACTTCTGCGATGTCCCGGGGGGTATGCTGGCGTCCAGTTCTGTGGCTCTTCGAGTCATGACGCACGGGCGCTTATTGGGTCGCATCCACGACTGTCACGCTGTTTTGGCTGCACCAGGGATCACTGTGCTACGCAGAGCGGATTCTGGAAATGTTCGTGGCGAAGAAGAGGCT
>JBBPKP010000501.1:0-12456 GCA_038089335.1 Boletellus aff. obscurococcineus | reverse complement strand
TGATGTTATAGACTGGCCTGGACTATGATGTCATCGTGGGTTGTTGAAGACTAAGTGTCTCTTGTCTTGATAGATCGTTACTGTGAATGTGATTGGTTAGAGATTAGATAAGATAAGATGAAAGTGTAAATATGTATAAAGTGAAATGTGAAAGTATGATGTCATGGGGGTCCTTTGTGGGAAAGTGACATCAAGTGTGGGAAAGTCACATGACCTGTCATGTGACCGTGGGAAACTAAATAAAAGTGATACTGTTATGATGAGAAAAATGTGGAGAAAAAGAATATAATATTCGTTTCGTAACAGGTACTGCCATCCTCATCCTCAGTGACTTTCAGGCTGGATTCATGGTCAGGAGCCACAGGGCCTGGAGTAGCAGCATAAACAGTAGTTGCTGGGTGATGGAGGCACAGAGACTTGGCACATGGTGGTGCAGAGTGGGAAGATAGAAGAAAACATAGATCTTCTCAGGAGTGCAGTATGACCGTTGTGTTTGACAGTAAGTCAAGATGAGAGAAAAGGACAGGGACAGGTGGCAGGGGAGGAGCTGGTTCTGTAAAGGCAAGGACCGGTTTCGAGGCTTGGGCCATGACTAGCATGGAGGGGATAATATAAAACAGGAAATTTTCAATCTATTGTAGCTTCCCTTCGTAACCAACATAGATTCTCACTTATGTAGCTAAGATGAAGGATGGGAATCCTTATTATGTTATGTTATGTTACCATGCTGTTGTTGCATGAAAGAAGTGTGCCTAGCTGCCACAATTATGTTACTTAGAGATGAGATGATCCAGGGACATTGACACAATCACCTAGTGGCAACAATTGTGTTACTTGGACAAGAGGTGAGGAGATGATTTGGAGGCAAGAGCACAATTACCATAGCAAATACTCACAGCCAAAAAAAGGAGCGGCTGGCAGCAACAAGACAATTACCTAGCAGCAGCAATTGTGTTGCTTGGATGAGGTGAGGAGGTGCTGGAAGTAAGAGCACAATTACCACCATGAATACTTGCAGCCAAAAAAAAAAACAGGGAGCAGCTGGCAGCGACAAGACAATTACCTAGCAGCAACAATTGTATTCGTTAGAGAGATTTGAGGAGTGTATTTAGACAGGTTGGTACCCAGAAACTTGTCAGAAACCACACTCAGAACTTCACCACTCTCCTTTATGAACTTGAGAATGGCACCCAACTAGCACCATGAAATGACTGGTAGACTTAATTGAGGCATGGACAATGCCATCAATTGCCTTGCAATCAACAGTCAGGGTACTTTTCTTGCAGAAGGGAGTAAGTAAAACAGAGCACACATATGGAGACAAGTGCTCACCACTGCACATCCAGGCAACCTAGGCTTGAAGCTTTGGAACCTGGAGAAATTGGAGCTGATACCATCAATGGCTCAGCATCATGCACTCAACAACCATATTAGCATGGTCATGTGGGTCACTCACAGTGATGAAGGGTGCGAAACACTATGTTTTGGTACTGGCCTCGGCTATCTGATCTTTTGGAGGCAAAGCAACGGATCAAAGACAGTAAGTGTCTTGCTCAAGATTGTTCAAATTTGCTTACCTCTTTCGCAGACACAGCAGTTCAAGGAAGTATTAGTGAAGCAGGTTGGGACTGGTGCAAAGATCACATGCATGGTGTGTGATACTGCACAGAGGGCTGGTATGCATATAGCCACAGTGACAGGAGAATGCCATGTTGTGATGTGGAAATTTGAAGGAAACCTCCTGATACCTATTTTGAGTATCCAGCTCAATATGACAGTCCCAAAGGGCATCACATTCTCAGGTCAGACTGACCTTCAAGTCTGGGGTATATATGATGGATTGATGTAAGTGATGTCTGAACAGGAAGGTAAAGTGACTCATCAATGAATAGGCACCTTATCCGGGGTGATGGGTGCATCACAAAGACCACAGAATTATCGACCATGATGTGCCTTTTCTTCTTTTTTCATAAATTAGAAAGAAGTTGACAAGTAGTTTTCAGTGGAGGGGTTGCATTGTACAAGAAGCTGCCTGTGTTTCTTATCAATAATGTAACAGATGGATTCAGCATGCACAATATCAAGTCTGGCAGCCTTATTTGATCCTATAGCACAAAGCCAACAATGTCTAAACCCAAGCAGGTCACTTTTGGAGAAAAAGGTGCTATGGTGATTGGAGGTGGAGAGTGGGGAGAGGTGTGTGTATTCGATCGCAAGTTGGGGGCATTAGTTCAGAAGCTGCAGCATGCTGACAGAGGAATCATACAGACTATTGCAGTGTGTGTGGTACAGGTTGAGATAAACAGATACTGATTCAAAGGCAGGTTTACAATGGAGGGTCACAAAACACCATAATCCTGGCAAGGTCAAGAATTGATCCATAGCCAACTATATCAATCTAGAGGTACAGACATTCCAGCAAGCCAGATAAACAGAGGAACCCAGTGAAAAAAGAATTAACGATTGTCCAAGCATTTGATTGGACACTACAAACTGCTCTAAGAATGCTTGTGCTAGGGGTCTTCATGATCCTGTTCCTTGATGTCCTCATAGGTTCTCCCATTCACCAGGTCATGCATGGCTAAGCATATTATTTCAGGAACACAGAATAAAGTTTGATGCCTGGGGACACTCATGCAGTTTGCTGAGTAAAATCTTGGAGTCAGTGCCAAAGGACAAGATAACAAGAACATCCCTGGCAGTAGAACCATGGAAGAGAGGGGCAGAATTGACGGAAGAGGAAAGAATGAGGGTCAAGATGATAAGGGAGGTGTGGAGAAGGGAGGAGGGACAGGAATTGTCTCTGGAACTGCTCTGGCCTCAAGTGAAAGACAACGGCCCATCTGACAAGGAGGGTAAAGTAAGCATAGAATTGCCTCCAGAAACATATTGCTCACTGCAAGAAGAGGAGGAAGATGAGGCAGGCATAGAATTGCCTCGGGGAACATATCACATGCTGCAAGAAGAGAGGGAACTGGAAAGAGTAGAGATGGAATGTCCAAGAGTGTCAACTATGACATTAGAATAAGTGGGACAGCAATGACAGCCAATCCATTTGTTGTCCACATACACATGCTGAGACTACCATGAATAATTAAAATTCAGATGTGCACATCCGCAGAACATACCTGCAACAGACTGGTTTCTTGAGGAGAAGGTGATGGCAATGAACCACAGGCATTTGTGGAGCGAGCCAAGGTGGGTGGTGCAATGGTCGCTACCTAGCATTTTCAAGAGGGGTGGAGGTGACGCTTGCAATAGGCAGTAAGTCCCAAAGAGAAGCTGCCTGCAGTAAACCATAGGCAGTGGTGAAGGAGGCGAGGCAGGCAATGTGATGATCACCAGCTGCATTTACAGAGTGGGGATGCTGGCCACGGTAAACCACAACCAGTGATGAAAGATGGAGAGACAGTGCATGCAATAAACTGGAGGCATCAGTAGAGGGAGACATGCCCTAGTGATTAACACCAGGGAATTTGAGGACGAGGTGATCGCCAACCAGTGGTACAGTACATGTCGACGCTAGCTATAGTAAACCACAGGTAGTGGTGAGAGAAAGACTGGGACAGTGCCCACAGTAAACCAGAGGCATTGATAGAGGGAGACATGCCCTAGTGATTGATGCCAGGGAATTTGAGAACAAGGTGATCGCCAACCAGTGGCACAGTATATGCTGATGCTGGCCATGGTAAACCACAGTCAGTGGGGAGAGATGAAGGGAGATGGTGCCTGCAGTAAACCGGAGGCATTGACAGAGGGAGATATGCTCTAGTGATCAGCACCAGGAAATTTGAGAATGAGGTGATTGCCAACTGGTGGCACAGTACACGCTGACACTGGCCATAGTAAACCACAGGCAGCAGGGAGAGATGAAGGGAGATGGTGCCTGCAGTTTACTGCAGGCATCGCTGGAGGGGTACTCCCCAGTGTTGGACACTAGGGAGTAGGTGTGGGCACAGTAGAGATAGAAGTGGCAATCAATAAATCCCATGCAATGTCAGGTGGCTGTGTAGTGTGAACTTGGTACCAGTTTGGTATCGATTGTAAATCGGTGCCAAGTTCATGCTGCACAGCCATGACAGTACAATACACAGCCATCTAGCTGTGCATGGGATTTGTTGATCACCACTTCTATCTCTACTGTGCCCACACCTACTCTCTGGTGTCCAATGCTGGGAAGTACCCCTCCAGCGATGCCTGCAGTAAACTGCAGGCACTGTCTCCCTTCATCTCTCCCCACTGCCTGTGGTTTACCATGGCCAGTGTCAGTGTGTACTGTGCCACCAGTTGGCAATCACCTGGTCCTCAAATTCCCTGGCACTGATCACTAGGGCATGTCTCCCTCTGTTGATGCCTCTGGTTTACTGCAGGCACTGTCTCCCTTCATCTCTCCCTGCTGACTGTGGTTTACCATGGCCAGCATTGGTGTGTACTGTGCCACTGGTTGGCAATCACCTTGTCCTCAAATTCCCTGGCATCAATCACTAGAGCATGTCTCCCTCTATCGATGCCTCTGGTTTACTGTGGGCACCATCTCCCTCTCTGCCAGCATCAGCGTGTACTGTGCCACTGGTTGGCAATCACCTTGTCCTCAAATTCCCTGGCATTGGTCACTAGGGCATGTCTCCCTCTACTGATGCCCCCAGTTTATTGCATGCACCATCTCTCTCTCTTTCATTGCTGGTTGTGGTTTACCGTGGCCAGTGTCCCCACTTTAAATGCAGCTGATGATCATCATATTGCCTGACTCAACTCCTTCGCCGCTGTCTGTGGTTTACTGCAGGCAGCTTCTCTTCAGGCCTCAAGTCTTTTGCTCATTTCCAGTGTTTCAATTCCCACAGCTACCACCATATGCACTGTATAATATCTTACGGAAGTTCGTCATGCTGTCACTATACTACTTTGCAACTTAATTTAGACATATTGTCAGCTTGTCACCACTCAGGCAGTCCATTGCTGATGACACTGCTCCCTATATTGTCCACCTTTATGTGGTGCCCCCTTGAGGACAACCTTTGTTTTGTTTTGTTTTTATATGAAGTGGTCAATTGTGGGTGACCACAGCTTGCCACACCACTTTATTTCACCCACCCACCATTCACCTCATGGTGTCTCCACTGGCGAGCTTATATCTGCCCCTTGTCCTTGAGTAAATCAACAACCTCTTCCCCCCACCTTGTTAGTGTCTACACTGACAAGGTTCAACTTGGAACACTCGGCAACTTCTTCCCCCTATCCTTGTTGGTGTTTACACTGACAAGGTTTGACTCAGAACACTCGCCAACCTTTTCCCCCCAACCTTGTTGGTGTTTATGCTAACAAGGCTTGACTTGGAACATTCAGCAACCTCTTCCCCCTGTCCTTGTTGGTGTTTATGCTGACAAGGCTCAACTTTGAAACAACTGAATGAGTCTTAGACTTCACTAGGAAAAGGAGAGACCAAATCCTAATCACCAGTGACTAGTTCTTGGGAGTAAGCTCTTAGTGCAACACCCCTTATCTAGGAATGACCAAGAGAACTTTACTAGAGGATGTCCAGCAAAGAGCTCTGGGTTTATATACTCTTCTACTGTTCATACATGTTGTGGTACAATTACTATACAGGGATGTCATGTGACTAGGGTATAGGGTATGATGCCATATCGCGCCATTATGACATCAGATAGTGCGGTGGAAGCTGACTAAATAATGACTAAAATACAAGGTAATTAGTAATATCTTTGTAAGCTAGTGATATCATGATGATGTCATAGACTGGCCTGGACTATGATGTCATTCTGAGTTGTTAGGGACTGAGTGTCTGTTGTTTTGAGAGATCGTTACTGCGGATGTGATTGGTTAGAGATTAGATAAGATAAAGTGAAAGTGTAAATAAGTGCAAAGTGAAATGTGAGAGTATGATGTCATGGGGGTCCTTTGTGGGGAAGTGACATCAAGCATGGAAAAGTCATGTGACCTGTCATGTGACTATGGGAAAGTAATTAAAAGTGGCACCATTGTGCTGCAAAAAATGTGGAGAAAAAGAATATTACATTCATTTCATAACAGACTTGGAATAATCAGCAACCTCTTCCCCCTATCCCTATCCTTGCTGAAGTTTCTAATCAGCCCATCACATCAGTGAATTTGCTGTTCCCACCCACTGGCACTATTTGCATCATTCCCCCTTACTTGCCCTACTCGTCTGCCTCAACATTTCTGTGGTGAATCATTGGTCAGTAGGCTTTTTATTCTTCAAGCTCAGTGCTGATCATTGTTCCCATTTTAGCGATGTACACATATGTTTGTGAGGGCCATGTTTTTGTATCCCCCAACATCTGGGTTCCTCCCCCAGGCATTATTGAGCCCATTGTCAATGATGAGGGCGTCACTTTAAATTATGCTCACAAGCTCTGCATTATGTCCTCAAATTATCCTCAGTTTCCTTTCTCTCTTTGCCAACATCTTTGTTTCGGCCCCCTTTTCTCATGTCTCAACTATAGCCACATGACTCTCCCTATCATTTGCCAGGAGTGCTCTCTTTATCAGCTAGAGCTGGAACTCCTTAAGAAGTGGGAAGCCTTGGATGGCTTCCTTTCTGACATCTTTCATATGCTCCAAGCCCTTGTTCCAATGAATGTTGTGTTGCATCTGGTACCTTAGGAAACCAAATATGTGCAGCCCTGATCAACAGAGAAGTCTGTCCATGGTACTGCATCGCATGCCCTTCAACACTTCCAGCACCTCATCACTTTGGCATCTTGGGCTATGAGCAGATATGCAAATGGGATTAACAGTGTGGATCCTGAGTGGGTCAAAGTCCTTTTGGACAAAGGATTTGATCCTTCCATGGTTCAGATGTTGAAAGAGTCACCTGCAGGAACATTTTCTCCTGCCATGCCAAGAGTTGGTGCCATTGTGCATGTTCATGATTTGGTATCTGTGAACTGTGTGCAGAAGATGGTGCATGCACACATTCCTGTCTATATCTACTGGGGGATGTGCAACAAAAATGGGGGGCAATCCTTCAACAACTTCCCACCCACTGTGCTTGAAGGCTGGTGGGTTAGCCAGAACTGTTATCCAAGCGATGAAGAGCTGAGGGCTGCCATTGCTGTGGCCCTAAACTTGTCCGTCAGGCCCTCTGATCCTCCGAAGCTCAGTTTACCACTCCCAGAGCATGGATCCAGTCAAAAGGAAGGGGAAACCTGGCAGCAATACTTTGTGTGTTGGGATGAGAGGAACAAGAAAACAGAGGAATCTGAGATGTCCGTCCAATGCGAAGCATGTCTGGCATGAGCCAGGAATGCACTGCAGGAGCATATGCCAGGGCAGAAAGGGGCAACGGTCTTCTAATGGGAGCATGATGAAGTTACCTCCTTCCAAGTTCGTAGGAATATTGGTCATGATGAGGCAGCTCACATTTGGTCATCATATCTGGGTGGCCAAAAGCGCTATGATGCCTTTTCCAACACATGGGACATATGTATGGAATTTGATGAACATGCTCCTGCAGAGGATGAAGATTGTGACTCTGATTTCGATGATCCCCCTATGTGCTTTCCTATGGTCAATCCCTTGGCAGCTCTCACTGCTGGCCACCCCCCATCCCACAGCACCACAGTTGCTATAAGTGACACCACTCTAGCATCTGATCCACCTGAGCCCCTGGCCCCAGCAGCGCACCCCATGGCTGATTCCACATCCCACAGCATTGTGGTCTTTGTTGGTGAATCTATTCCAGTGTCTGACCCACATGAACTCCTCCTGACTCTGACAGATATGCTGCACAACCGATATGAATTTATGCCTTCCACTTGGCCACCCCCTTTGCCCTCCCCTCCTGTCACCATGCTGGCATTGAAGATCTGTGAGGGCAAGGCTCCCCTCCCAGGTTCTGATTCTCTTTACAATACAGCTGCCAGCTTTATGAAAAAGCTTATCGATAGGCAACCACCTGTCCTGAGTGACCTGTTGGGCAATGACCTTCATGACCAGTACAATGATGAGTATATTATTGTAGAGCAGCATATGGGAACAAAGATCAGGTTGTTTGGTGACACCACTTCTGGCATGTTTTATCTAATCTGCCCTCGCATGACTCCCCACCCCCCCTTCGTCGTCTGTGTTGAAGACCCCGTTTCAGTTCTGCAGCTGATTTGAATACAGCATGGTTCCGATTTGCATGATATTGTGCATCAGCTTGCATTGCTGGGAATCCCTTTCAGCACCAGGGTTAGTCACAATGAACAACCAACCAACCTCCCTCACAAGGTCATACAAGGTCTCAGTTTCCTCCATTTTTGATATCATCCCAGCCCCTCTGACTACAATGCCCACCTTGACTGAAGGGACTGCCTCCTTCATTGTGACTATGGTAGAGCTGCCTTGATGAAAGGTGGCATTGTTGCACACCTGGCATGTGACTCCATTGGTGACCATATTAGCGTTGTCATTGGAAGCGGTCCCTTAGAGGATGTCATGAGATATGGCACAGCTGTTCAGATTGGATCAGAGTACTTGTGGGACAATGACCTGGACCCCGATGACAAACAGGTCATTTGTGGGGTTTACAAAGTCTCCACTGGCAAGTATTGACATATTACCTGCATCGATAGGCTAAACTTTAGTCTAGATCAATGACACTATCAGGGTGAACAGACTTCTGACATCTCTTGGTGGCCAAAGCAGTCAGTGTGGGAAGGGTGTGGCCTTGACGTTGGTTACTGGTCTGCAGATGATGAAACCTGGTTCCAGAAGCACCTGGAGAGTATTCACAGTTACGATGGTCATGGTCCCACTCCCTGTTTTTCGACTGCAGAGTGGCAGAGCAAGCTGAAGTTCTATAGAGCCAACAAGGTTGCAGCATTTGCCAGGGAGCATGCAGCAAGCTGGCTCTCTGACAACTTATAGTACATTGTGTTTGTAAACCTGTTTGTATTTTACAATTGCACTATACATTTGTGTCCATGAACATAACAGACGGTCTTGAGTGGAAACAAATGTTCACAACTGGTACAGCAAATTGCCTTGGTGATCTTATTGTTGTATTGTTCATGTGCTACACAATTTTGACTGACAAAGGTGGGAGCGATGCCATAATAATTGGGGCAACTGTTAGTATAGAATGGTAAGTAGATAAAAATAATCAGAGAAGTATTTTATACCGCCTCACTCGCCACCCCAAAAGGTTGCCCCAAGTCTCCCTAGAGTTAAACTCCAGGACTGCCCAATGTGAGACACCACACACCCAAAGTCATATTTTGAACATCCTGACACAAATCCTTGGTTGAACGCTATGGATCTCAATGATACTCCATTAGAAGACCACTCAGCCACCCGAGCCCAAGAAAAAGGGCAGCACTATCATGAACAAGAGGACGAGACTGATGGGGAGTGATCAGATACCCAACAGGTAATAATTTCTCAGTGAGGTCATAGAGACTAACCTGTGTCATAGGAGTGAGTACGATCACACATACACTTTCAGGAGGTGGACTACTCCCACAAGCTATGAGAGGAACTGAAGCAGTCTAGAGCCAAGTTAACAAAAATAGCTGATCGATATAATCAACTAGAGGTGCAACTTACCAACATCGCTAATTAAATCTAATCTTCTGTGTTTAAAACGCTGAACAAGAGCCTGGAGGGGGCCCAAGCACAACAGGAGAGGAACATGGAAGAATTCCAAAAAAACTTGTGTGATTGGATCAAGGACAACCAGCAGACCAAAAACATGATCGATGATCAAAATATACACATACAGGTATGTTGTGGTGACTGATGCAGGGTTGGTCTAAGCCTGAATTATTAGGCCCAAGTGAAGGAGGTGAACAACCTGAGAAAGCAGTTAGAAATAGAAAAACAGAAGCACAAAGGTATGCTTGACAGTGAAAGAGAACAATTGAGGGTGCATGTGCTACCTGGAGACTGACCAGACCCCTGAATCCTGAACAGGTACAAAAGGAAAACAAATTAGCCGCATTGACAGCAAAAGTGCATAAACAAAATGATCAGGTAAGGAATCACTATGAGGCTTTCTTCAGCTGAGTAAATTCCCCGGAGGCAAAGTTGTCACCACAGCAGCCAACATCCATCCAAACTCCCATATGGGAAAGTGACAATGACCTAACATTAGACCCACAACCATCCTCATCAAAGAGGAAAGGTAAGGAGAGGTCACAAACTAGGGAGGTGGCAACACTGATGAGGAGTCAGAAAGGGAAAACGAGGGTTTCAAGAAGAATAGCAGTGGTTGGTGAGCATGTGGTAATCCCGCAGCATAAACTGTAGCATTAAGATTATATTCACTTCTCTCTCTAGGAAGATGACACCGATTCTAAAGACGAACAGAAATTAGGGACAGAAGTGGATGAGGAGGAATATAGGGAAGACATGATGTGGAAGAAATTTGAAGCAATGATGAATTGTCTGCTTGATGAGCATGGTTTTGGGAAGGCCTCCTCCTCAAAGCACACACCCCACTGTATGAGACAATGAAGGAAGGATCTCAACCCAGAGGCAGAAAAAAATGATGAAAACCAGTCCCACCATCAGGTAAGATATGGACAGATCTTCTGGAAAGTACTCACTGAGGTGGTTAGGCATATATTGTTGGGCATGATTGCTGACTTGCCCTATGATTCATCTCATGCCCCACATTGTGGCGCATTGTTGATATTTGTTGATGTTGATTCACTCGAACTAGAAAGCCCCAGAGTCCAATGTCTTTTCTCTTCAGTCTCTGACATTGGACTCCAGGTGTGCTTTGTATCGCTTTCTGCATAATGTGACAGTCTCTGACATTGGACTCCAGCTGCTTGATTCACCAGCTTAACAGGTTATGACCCCTGAGCTGTAAATCCTCTTGCACCTTGCTCGCTTCCTAAGCAACTCATTTTCACCATTCCAAACTCTGCCACATTGCACTCACCCTTGTCTTCCTCGCACTCACCCTGCTTGACTCCCAATGGTCACTGAACAGCAATCCCACCACATTCAGCCTCTCAATGGCAACAACTACACCACCTGGAGTGAAGAGATGAAGGCTCTACTGTGCTTGAAGGGACTCTGGAGGCTTGTGAATGGCAAGGAGAAGCAGCTGAGTAGTGGAGAGAAGGAGCAGGAGGCCTGGGATGTCAAGCAAGACAAAGCTGCAGGCGAGTTGATGCTCAGTCTCCTCCCAGAGCAGCGAGTGCACATTCAGGCTGATCAGGACAACCCCACTGCTGCTTGGAAAGCGCTGCAAAAGCTCTATGTGCAGCAAAAGGCCAGTATGCATTTTGTGGCCTATGACGAGTTCTTTTCTATCAGAAAGCGGCCAGACGAGTCCCTCCCGGCCCCTCAGTGCTTGTGTTAAGCAAGCCATGGCTCATATTCAGGAGTTGTGCCCAGCTTCCTTTGACCTCAAGACATCAGATGATGAGCTTTCGTGCATGGCAATGATGCATGCTCTGGGACCTGAATTTGCAAACTTTACCTCTTCTTTGGCACTCCTCACCGACCTCAACAAGGACAAGGTCAAAGCAGCCTTCCAGACAGAGGAAATCAATCGCTGGCCTCATCCTGAGTCATCCTCTACTGCCACTACTGTCGCCCTCACTGCAGGACCATCCTTGAGCTGTGGATGCAAGCGCAGTGCACCCTGCACGTTCTGTGAGAAACCAGGGCACTACCAATGCGTCTGCTACTCCCTCAAATGCACAAAAGAGCAATACAAGGCAAAGCGCAATGGAAAACACACCAATCAGGCGAAGAAAGTGTTGTCTACCACTGAGGATGCCTCTGGAGCACCCCCGGCCATTGTGGAACATGCAGGCAATGCAAGTTATTGTTCCATTGACCCTTCTGACCCTCTTGTGCCGCTCCAACTCGATGCTGACATTGATTGGAATACAGACACAGGCACCACTGCTCATATGATGCCGCATTGTCACTGGTTGCACAACTATGTGCCAAAATGCATCCCCATCAAATTAGTGGACAATACAACCATTTATTCAGCAGGAGTCGGGTCTGTGGTGTTTCATCCAACATTGGAGGGAAAGAGAGGGAGAGCGGTCGAATTTACCAATGTTCTCCATGTCCCCCACCTCCAGAACAATCTCCTCACTGTCCTGTATTTAACTTGTCACTCCTCCTTCAATGTCCATATCAATGCAAAGCAAATGGCTTTCTCTTGCTCTGGTGGATCTCCATTATTTGTGGCTCCAATCAATCAACACAATGCCACATTTCTGGACAGCACCACTGAGCCAATCACTGAATATGTGCGCCTGGCCACCACCCTACCACTCAATTTGTGTTACCAGAACAACCTTATTAGGGCTGACCAGATATTTATCCACTCAGGCACGACTACACTTGCAGTACCACCACACAAGTACTGGCAAGGATGAACCCAGGAGCTTGCCTTAATTGCAAAGACCCACTATAGGGTGTCTAATACAACAAGTGGACAAAGCTAAGGCTTTGTCA
>JBBPKP010000500.1:0-12460 GCA_038089335.1 Boletellus aff. obscurococcineus | reverse complement strand
TGTCCCACAAGCAGGTTGTCATGTTTATTCCAGAGGACATGAAGGTGGAGATTGTTGGAGTTGGGGACGTAAATACAATCATCCAGGTGGAGAAGGCTGTTGGAGTCAATGGACCAGCGGGAGTCTGAGAGTGTGGAGGTGGACAGGTGGATGGAAGCCAATGGGTCAGAGGGGAGTGCAGAGAGGATGTCGCTCTAAAGCAACTCGACATTGAATGCAGTACTTGCATACAGCACCAGATTGGCAAGATAGGAGGCTTGGAGGGAGGATGTGAGCTGTTCCTGGGTGAATATGGGATGGAGACTATAGGGGTTGACTCGAGTGTAGTCCCTATCCCCCTCTTTGGGATAGACATCCCAGCATCTAGTTAGGGCATCAGGTTTTCCGCCAAGCCTTCTGGGACGGAAGCAGAGTACCAGATTGAACTGGCAAAGGAACTCCGACCAGCAGGCTTGCCACCTGGTCAGGAGATGAGTGAAGGTGAAGTACTCCAGGTTCTTATGGTCCATGACAATGTCAATCAGAGTTGCGGAGCCTTCAAGGTAATGCTGCCAAGTCTGGAAGGACTCATGTACAGCAAGTAATTCCTTGTCATGGGTGTCATAGTTGAGCTCAGATGCATGGAGGGTGTGGGAGTAGAAGGTGATGGGGCAAATCTCATCATCCGCGCAGTGGATGGAGAGGATGCCAGCCATAGCATAGTCAGAGGCATCAGTTTCTACTATAAGCGGAGCATCTGAAACCCAATGAGTAAGGATTGGAGTGGAGGTGAAGGTGTCCTTGAGCTGCTGGAAAGTGGAGCGACAGTCATCGGAGAAATTCCATGGAGCACCCTTATGGGTAAGGCATGTCAAAGGAATGACGATGTCAGAGTAGTTGTGGATGAAGCACCTGTAGAAGTTGGCAAAACCAAGGAAGGACTATATATCCTTGACCTTCCAAGGCTCAGGCCACTCCTGGATGGCTTTAACTTTATTGTTGGACATGGTAAGTCCAGCTGGGAATAGGCAGTATCTGAGATATTCGGTGGAGTCAGTGTGGAATTCACACTTCTTAGGCTTCGCATAAAGTCCATGTTTGCGGAGTCTGTGGAGGACCTCATGGACATGCTCATGGTGAGCGGACTTGTCCACGGAGTAGATCAGGATGTCATCCAGGTAGACTATGATGCAAACATCTAGAAGATCAGTGAAGATTGTGTTGATGAACCGCTGGAACGCCACCAGGGCACTCATCAGACTGAATGGCATGACAAGCCACTCATAGGAGCCATAGTGTGTGTGGAATGCAGTCTTCCATTCATCTCCTTTGGCAATGTGGACCAGATGGTAGGCATGCTGGAGGTCAATTTTGGTGTAGATCTTCACACAGCTCGGAGCATCTAAGAGGTTGGAGATACGGGGGAGTGGATAGTGGTCTTTCTTTGTGATTTTATTGAGTCCTTGGAAGTCAACACAAAGGGAGAGTGATCTGTCCTTCTTGTGGACAAAGAGGACTGGAGTGGTGTGAGCGGAGGAGGAGGGATGGATAAATCTGTTGGCGAGATGCTCATTGAGTTACATTCAGAGGGACTCAAGCTTGGAGGCAGAGAGAGTAGGTGGTTCCCAGGGGAGGAGAGGTTCCATCCTCCAAGTCAATCTTGAGATCATGTTCTCTGTGTGGCGCAAGCTTGGAAGTCTTGCTTTTGCTAAACACATCTGCAAAATCATAATACTCTGAAGGAACTCTGGAGAGATCGACCTGTTCTGGGGTGATAACAGAGGCAGAGGAGGAACAGAGTTCACTCTTCTTAGGGCGGAGTTGCAGGCTGAACTGAACAGAGCCCTCTAAATGACAAGCCAGTGCAAAAGCTGGTGCGTTCATAAGAGCGATTGAGGGAGCCTGGTGATCAGAGGGATGTGGTGGATTGGGGGTTATGGAGTTAGCCAGTGGAGGTAAAACTGGAGGCTGGAGAGGTGAGCTTGGAGGGGCTGGACTGGTTTGCTCTGGTGAATGGAACACGATACTGCTTGAAAACCAGTCAATCAACGGATTGTGGCAGGTGAGCCAGTTATGTCCTAGAACAAGAGAGCAGGAGCCATCCAGCAGAGTGACATAGAATGTCATCAGAGTGATATCACCAGTTGGAAAATGGACGGAGAGATTGGTAGCTTGAGTGATGGTGGAATTTGATGTTCCATCGAAGAGGTAGAGTAAGAGCAGAGGGATGGAGTACATTGAAAGATTGTGTTTATTAATAAAGGAGCTGTCTATATAACAATCAGAGGAGCCAGAGTCGATCAACGTGGGAAAGGAAGGAATGTCTATAGAATCTAGGGAGATGGAGGGCATAAGGGAGTTAGGGTCTGAGAGAGCAGACACATTGAGTCAGAACTCCTTTGGTGCATGGTCAGAATCAATGTGACCTTCAGTCCATGCAGAGTCTGAGAGGTTGTGCTCTATTTTTTTGTCTCTATAGAGACCTCCAGTTTGGCTTCCAGAATTTTGGTCGTGGCTGTGTGGGCTTTGGATGCATGTGAAGACAACTTTGGGCAATCCTTAGCCATATGGCTGGCCTGACCACAGAACATGCACAGCTTGTTATCGAAGCAGTGCTTGCACTCGGCAGTGGTGAGCTTGCCGTCTTTCCTAAGCTTGGATGAAATGTCGGAGTTGGGGGCAGAGGTGGTGGCTTTGCCCTTGAACTCCTTGGAGTCCTTGGAGCCACTGGAGGAGCTGCTGGGGTGCAGTGTGGAGTTGGAAGGCTTGTCAGAGGACTTTGGGGAAGATGAAGTGTTAGCAGAGGGCTTTGCCTGCCGCGACAATTCTGACTTGTGCTCCCAGTAGCATGCGTCAATGGCTTGTGTGAGCTGTCAGAGTTCAGCGAGGGTGGGGGGTTTCCCAACATAGGAAATTTCGTCTTTGATACGGTCCGGAAGACCATTGTAGAAGTGGTGCTGGAGGGTGCCACCTCCGTAACTGAAACAACTGAATGAGTCAAGAGAATCTACTAGAGCTGGGAGACCAAATCCTAATCACCAGTGACTAGCAGATGGGAGTAGTTCCTTAGTGTCGCGCCCCTTATTCAGGAAGGACCAAGAGAACTTTACTGGAGGACGTCCAGCAAAGGCCTTGGGGTTTATATACTACTTCTACTGTTTGTACATGTTGTGGTATAATTACTATACAGGGAAGTCATGTGACTAGGGTATAGGGTATGATGCCATATCGTGCCATTATGGTGTCGTGTGGTGCGATGTAGGCTGACTAAATAATGACTAAAATACAAGATAATTAGTAATATCTTTGTAATACAATGATGTCATGATGATGTTATAGACTGGCCTGGACTATGATGCCATCGTGGGTCGTTGAAGACTAAGTGCCTCTTGTCTTGATAGATCATTACTGTGGATGTGATTGGTTAGAGATAAGATAAGATAGAAATGTAAATGTATGCAGAGTGAAATGTGAAAGTATGATGTTATGGGGGTCCTTCATGGGAAAGTGACATCAAGTGTGGGAAAGTCATGTGACCTGTTATGTGACTGTGGGAAGCTAAATAAAAGTGGTGTCGTTGGGATGGGAAAAATGTGGAGAAAAGGAATATGATATTCATTTCATAACAGTAACCACGGACTTGTGAAGCAATTCTATTAAACTCCACAACATATTTGTTGATGCATTGACCATCCTTCATGCTAAGGTGGTCAAGCTGGTGTTGCGCATCTCCAATGGGGTCATGCAGACTGAAGTTTGTCTGGAGTTCCAGGACGAACTCCTTGAAGTCATCCATCCAAACTAGATGGAGTGCGGGATCTTCCATTTGGAGGAGGTCTGGTTCAAACCATTCCAGTGCCATGCCCTTCAAGTACGACTACACGAAGGTGACTTTTGTGTGGTCAGTGCTGAAAGCCTTGGGGCGGTCTTGGAAGTTTAATTCACATTGCACCAAGAATACCTGGAGTTTGCGGGGGTCTGTCCCATCAAACTGATCTGGTTCTCAGACCTTGGTGCACTGGGAGGATTCAGAAGTGGGATGATGGAAGGAGGAGCAAGTGAGTTTGGTGATTGCGTTTGCTAGCTGGGCCAGCATGTCGTGAGGGATGAACTTATTCTCAGAGTCTGAAGGATCAGGGTTCCCGTTATCTCTGGAGAATTCAATATCAGAGGGGTCATCTCTGGGGTTACCTCTGAGGCTGAGGAAATGCATGGAGCTCAGAGGTCTATTGTGATTCGGAGGGGTTTGGGGGGATTACTCCCTGGAGTGATGACTAGAGCTAGGTCCGTGGCCCTCATCTCTTATTTCAGTTATGTGTGCTCCCAGAGTGGGAGACACAGGATGTTGTGAGGTGGATGTGGATGGTGCAGGGGTGTGTCAAGTGGAGAAGCTGTGGAACTGCTCAATGAGCACATGTCCTTGATGGTTGCTCCCAAACACGGAGAGCAGATTTGAACTAGGAGATGGAGGTGGGTTGAGACCCAGAGCACAGGTGCAAGATCTAATGGTGCGGGTTGCCATATATGAGACTCTTGGTAAGGAGGAGTTCGAATATACTGTTAAGACCAGGTCAACTCCAGTCTAACTCTGGCTAACTCTGGAGTTATATGAGGTGGATCGGGACTTGGCTTCAGCAACTCAGAGCAGAGTGCTGTGCCCTTGCCAGAGTCTGTGTCCTGGATTTGCAGAGGTTGGAGGTAAAGACTTAACGTTGACTAGCAATGAAGCTGAGCGGAGGGTCAGAGGAGAGTTGAAGACTCAAGCGGAGGTCAGAGGAGTTGATCTAATTCGATATTTGAACTGAGGAAAGCAACAAAGTACAGAGGGGTTTTTATACTACAGCGCAGAAGGCAAAAGGGGTTATAGGAGAACAGATTACGGATGCACAGTTGAATGACAACCAGTATTGTATGTTCGAGATAGAGGAAGAATATCAGAGAGTATGTGTGCACCAGGCAATGCTCGTTAAGCAAGCCTGTGGAAGACAGAATATATCTGCGGTGAGCACATGGAATGGAAAGATAACAGATCTACAGAGTGGAGTATAGGAAAGCAGAGTTCAACTCCAGAGTCTAGGGGTTGCAGATCGCAGAGGCAATGCTGGGGTTGTGCGAGTGTGGGCAGAGTTGTCTAGAGTTGGACAGAAGTTTCGGGATATGACAGATCACCAACATGGAAGACAGAGGCTTTGGGATCATAAAGGATTGAGAGCTCAAGAAGGAGGGCAGAATCTTCACCCCAGACAACGAGGACCTCAGGATGGCGGTGATCACTGCTCATCATGACACCCCAATGGCCAGACACCCAGGAAGGGAGAAAACCCTTGACCTGATCCAATGAAACTACTGGTGGCTGGGGGCCAAGAAACAGGTAGAAGACTATGTCTTGCACTGCCACACCTGCCAGAAGATGAAAGCCAGAAACCAACCCCCTGCCAGCAAACTCCATCCCCTTGAGATCACAGAAGGCCCATGGACAGACATATCCACTGACTTTATTACAGACCTACCCACCTTGCACAGCCACTACTTGATACTTGTCATTGTGGACTGGTTCTTGAAGGAGGCAGAATTCATCCCCACGACCAAGGATGTCACAGCACTTCGCAAAGTGCAGCTCTACCTATGCTACATATGGAAACACCACAGCACCCCCCACACCATCATTTCAGACTGTGGCCCCCAGTTTGCCTCATAGGTCATGAGAGATCTATGCACTCTCCTCCACATCACCCCCAGACTATCCACAGCACATCACCCCCAGACCAATGGACAGACGGAGCAGATGAACTGTGACCTTCTCCAATTCCTCCAAACTTTCTGCTGCAAACAACAAAAGGACTGGTCTGAGTGGCTCCCTATTGCACAATTTGCACACAATAACCACACATCAACAGCCACCAAATGCTCCCCCTTCCAAATCACATGCATATACACCCTCTGACTCAGAATGGAACCTGGAACCTCTAAAGCCCCCACAGTGGATGAACTCATATCCAAAATAGAAACCACCCTGCAGGAGACCTGGGAGAACCTACAAGCTGCTGCTGAGAGAATGGAAAAGACCATGGAACTCACACAGATCCTTGCACTCAAGTACCGACCAGGCAACCTCGTACTACTCGCCACTGACAACCTCCACACAACCTGCAAATCAAAGAAACTGTCAGAGAAATGGCTAGGACCATTCACGGTTAAAGGGATGAAAGGACCAAACACCGTGGAACTCCACTTGCTGGCAAGCACCCACATACACCTGGTTATCAATGTCTCATGCATTAAACCCTACAAAGAGTGCCTGGAAGGCCAGCCAGTCACAGACCCTGGACCAGTCCATGTCACAGAAAATCGGGAAGAGGAATATGAGGTGGACTACATCATGGATGCCCAACCAAAGGGAAGGGGATGGGAATACCTGGTCCACTGGACAGGATACAATGAATTAGAGCATACATGGGAACCCAAGTGAAACCTCACTAATGCTGGGGAAGCCCTAGAGGAATTCCATGAGTAAAACCCCCATCTGAAACTACACCACGCCTTCCCCCCCACCCCCTGCCTGTTCAATCCCTACCCTGAGGACCCTACATGGTGTGCACTACCCTGTCATCATCCTGAGTCTGACACATAGAGAGGGGGTGGTGTTATGGACCCATTTCTGCAACCTAGAGTCAACCACAGACAACCCAACCCTGGTACGTTTCACCTGCTAACCCTTAGCTAACCCTTGGCAGGGAAACCCTTTTACAATACAAGTATGTTACCAGGGCTAGTGCCACCTTCACCTCCAGACTTCCATTTCCATGGCACAGCCATCGTTACCATGCATAGCCCTTTCATCTCTGCCCTGTGCATGGCTGTACCATACCCCACCTTATCTTTGTGTGGTGCAGGGCTGTACCACTGCCCCCATCATGTTTCAGCCACTGATGCACAGCCCACACAGCCTTGCATGGCTGTCAAGTCTGGGTCCTCCGGAGCAAGTCCGACGAAGTCTGGAGCGAAGATATGGCATAATGGTAGGGGTGAGGACTTTGGGTGCAGGACTTATGTGTCACACCCCTTGCACTCGCAATCCTTGGAGTTGGAGATTGGAGAAGCGGAGATAGTATGCAGAGGGGTAAAGGGAGACTGGAGGGCATCGGAGTGAACAGGAGGAAACTTAGTCGATATTCTAACTGAGGTCTAGGTAGTACATGCGCAGGCTTATATACTATCTACCTTGGGCAAAGGGCAAAGACATATGGGATTAGATAAAACATACCATAAGGAAACAGAGTAGAAGTGGATAACAGGAGCATATGGAAAAGTCAAGATATGTCTGATAAGAGAGACAGAACGGATGACAAAGTGCTATGGGTGAAATACATACAACAAACATGGACAGTTGCCACATGGTTGCGGTCGAAAGCTAAGAATGCTAAGGTAAATGGAATTGTCATTCTGGCCTCCGGCTGGAACTCCAAAAGTAATACTATGAAAGTGAATGGAATGGAACAGAGGACATACAAAAGAAAAGGAAAGGGTCCAGAGTTATGCAGAGCTGGTGCTAGAGCACCGGTGTTTGCCTCGGTGGAAATATGGGATGTGACAACAGCACAATGACTCACACGGACACTGGTACAATATACCCAATCAGGCCACCTCTTACTTAGTACTGCAGTCACTACCAAACATGTACAAACACTAGGATAGTATATAAACCTGGGTAACTGAGCTAGAACTCCAGTTCAGTCTCTTGGACCTTTACCACCATCATCAGGGCTCAGCCTCACTAGCTCTTCACTCTTACCTCTAGTCTCTCCCCTTCATAACCCCAGTCACAGGACTGCCTTGCACATCCAGGGCATAGGGTATAGTTGGGTTATTTTAGATGAATCACAAGAATCTCAAATATTGGAAAAAACTGCAGACATTATCTCTGCGCCAAGCTTGCTAGCATGCCATGCTTATGGAGTACAACTACTTAATCAAGTACAAGCCTGGCTCTGCCAAAGGAAGAGCAGACGCACTGTCCCAGAGGCTGGACCATGGAGATGTGGTAGAAAACCATAATATGAACATTATGGTCCTTCTGGAATCAGTTTCTGTAAACAGACTGATGATATCTTCCCCCTTCTATGATAAAATACAAAAAGAATCAGAAAAAATGAAAACAGAAAAAATAAATGGCTTTACTTACAATGAAAAAGAAAAAATATTTAAAAATGAGAAAAACAAAGTCTTTGTGCCAGAAGTACTTAGAGTAGAACTACTTAATATCTGCCATGACTCTCTGATCGCCGGGCATGCAGGACAAGCTTGTACTGTACATTTACTTACATGATACTTTACTTGGCCTGCAGTTACCACTGGAGTAAAGGAATATATCAATGCATGCCAAACATGCACTAGAACCAAGGGCACATAAAGACCTCTGGCTGGAAAACTTCTTCTGCTCCCAGCTCTGCAACACCCCTGGTAGGATATTTCCATAGACTTCATGACCGGACTTCTGGAGTCAGGCAGAGTGGATAGCATTTGTGTAATAGTAGATAGATTTTCGAAAGAAGTTATATTTATTCCTTGCAGGAAGACAATCTCTTTGAAAGAATTAGCTAGAATATTCCAAGATAATGTGTGGTGTATTCATGGACTCCCATCATCTGTCGTTTCCAACAGGGGTCTGCAGTTTGTGTCGGACTTTATGAATAACTTATGTAAACTCCTGGGGATCTCTCAAAAAATATCCACCGCCTATTACCCACAAATGAACAGGTAGACTAAACATGTTAACAGGGAACTGACACAGTATCTCTGATCTTATATGGCAAAGAAACAAGACAACTGGGCTGACTGGATCAAGTTGGTGCAGTTCCAGCACAACTCCACCTTGTCCTTCACCACTGGAGAAACCCCTTTTAGAGTTATGCTGAATTATTGACTGTGGTTAGGTTTTGAGTGAAAAGCGAAGGAAGTGGAGGGAGAGTTCAGCCAGGATCTGAGGAAAAGTCACAATGAGGTTGTAGAGGCATTGGAGGGAGCTCGAGAAAAGATGAAGCATAGGGCAGACTCCTACCGATCTGATGCTCCGAAGTACAGGGTCAGAGATCACATGTGGCTATCTACAGAGAACCTAAAACTACCATACACATCTCAGAAGCTCACACAAAAATGGATCGGACCCTATCAAATAAAAAGGACACTCTCTAATGCTGTAGAACTAGTCCTCCCAAAATCTGCCTGCATCCACCCCACTGTTAACGTCTCCCAGGTAAAACCTTACCAAGAAACCCTCCTGGGACAACCTACCCACCATCTGGATGCAGTGGAAATAGACGATGAAGGAGTGGAGGAGTACAAAGTAGATTACATGGCCGGATCACCGATAAAAAAAGGGAAATTAGAATATCTCGTTCATTGGAAAGGATGGGACAAGTCAGACTGGACTTGGGAACCAGTGGAACATCTCCACCATGCTCCAGAGGCCATCTCCACCTTCCACTCCAAAAACCCTTCTGCCCCCTGTCAACTTTGGGGTATCTCCATCACAGACTTCTCACTCCTATTTACAGACTATTCTATCAACTTCCTGGGGAATGAAAATGTGACCTGGCTAGACTGGGAAGCAGGATCTTAATTTTGTCTGGAGAAACAAAATCTAGAGAGGGGGTGGTGTTACAAAAAACACTACACTTTGTGGACTTAGCCAAAAGTCACTGCACTTACCCCTATCTGGAACAAGGAACTCTGGACCATCTCTGACGGACTTACCCCATCTCTGGGTTACAGATAGATCTACCACAGTCACTACAAGTATCACTTCTGTAACATGTTGTAGCTCCACTACATGTCTCGCAAACTCTGGTGTTCAGATTGCATTGGAGATCCCAGAGTTGGAGTGGAGGTTTTGAACTTGACATGGTTTGACTTTAGTTTCACCAGAACATTGGTAGCTTATAGCACAATACTCGCATAGTTGTAGTTTACTATTTATACAGGTAGCTACAGTGACAAAGCCTCAGCTTTGTCCACTTGTTGTATTAGACACCCTATGGTGGGTCTTTGCAATTAAGGCAGGCTCCTAGGTTTTACCTTGCCAGTACTTGTGTGGTGGTACTGCAAGTGTAGTTGTGCCTGAGTGGTAAACTTCTGGTCAGCCCTAATAAGGTTGTTCTGGTAACAGCACCTTTGAGAAGACAATTACAATAATTGTTACCTACCCTACCTCCACCCCCAAGCAGTTTTATGACCACCATAGTGCTTATAGATAAGCTTGCCCTTTATTTCTTTCTACTAGTTGTCTTCTCCCTCTTCATTCTTGTCTACCTAATATATTCCATTTATGTCCACATGCACAAGGACTGATCCTGTTATGATTTCTGCACTGACTCCTGAGCCACTTCATCTGCTCCCTTTGTGGCTCACTCAGGAGATGCCCTCTGATCCTCTCCCTCCTCATTCCAATCACCTCCATGCCTTCATTAATGAACTGCCATTCTGTAAATGGGCTGACTGTGAGGTCCACCTTACTTGGGCCAACATTCTAGACTTTGATTCTTACTGGTGGCTGTTCACAGCCAACCTGACCCAGCCTACCTTTTATACCATAACCTGTTTTCTATTCTTATTCCTGGTCTCAGTTCCCTTTCCACCCAGTGCCTCCTATCTATGGACTTGCCTTCCATTTCCACTACTCCTCTCCTCAGGCTGTGAATTTCCCCCAATCCATAAATACCCTTGAGTTGCATACCTGTACTCTAGTTAGATCTATACTTAACATATGTCCAGTTTGACTCACTCTGCTGTGACTTGTGATGAGCAGCAAGACCAGGATCCCTATGAGACTTCACTTTGCTCCTGAGGAAGTGCTTGACAGTTAGACTTATGTATAGTGTAACAAAAGATCTAACTTGTCCAGGCTGCCTCTGCTATTTAGCAGAAGGGAAAGACTATTCTAAGAAACATGTCATACAGAAGTTATCGACCTCCTAGTTCTTCCAAAGAAAATGGGTCCACCGAGGAAGGGCAAACTGTATATCACTCTGAAGAAGAAATTGCCCAACCACCCCCCCCTAAAGAGTCTCAGAAAGAGTGCCACCACTGCCAAACCCTCTTCTTCAACTAAGAAGACAATGGAGACCAGCCACTTCTTTGCCCACTGCCCTTGTTCTGTCCATTCCACCACCCACTCTCTCCACCCCTGTGGTTCAACCTGGAAGAAATCCCCTATCCACAGCAACCACTGCTACCCCCACCCCCCAAACTATAATGAGGCCGCTGACCCCAACATTAATAGTAAGAACCCCTTCTCCACAATCTCCAATGAATGTCACTCCCCCATAACAACCAGCCCAACTTCCTCAGATCCAACAGGCACCCCCCCCCAGCAGTGCCCACTCCCCCTGGACCACAAGCCTCAGAACTGAAGGCTGGACTACCTGTGGACTTTGATGGAAAGACCAAGAATGCCCAGAGATGGCTCCTTGCCATGAAGACCTACTTCTGTATGGATTCAACTGTCTACAACAATGAAGGAATCATGATAGGCACCTGCCTTAATAAGATGGGACCCATAAGGCCTGGACTCTTTGCCAAAACCTGGTAGTCAAAAGTGCAAGGAGCCATCTGGGCAGTGTTCAAAGTGGCGTTTACTGCATTCTTTATCCCTGCTAGACTGCAGGAAAAAGCCAGAAATGAGCTATATTTGATTAAGCAGGAGAACTACCCTGACCCTGCTGAGAAACATCTTCCTTTGTTTAGAAAGAGTAGGAACTTTGATGACTTTGTTGCAGAATTTGAAATCACTGTAGGACGAAGCTAGCTAGGAGCTGGACATGACAACATCTTATTGATGTACTCAGCAGGGAGGTACACAAATTGTTAGCCAATATGATGGTGGCCATTAACCCTCAGCTGACCACCTGGTAGGATTGGATTGATAAAGCTAGGGTCTTCGAGCAGAATGTTATCAGACTAAGACAGCTACAAAACTGAGGTCATTACCTCCCACTATTCAAGAATCTGTGGAACAGGAGAAGCACTGACCCCAATGCCATGGATGTGGATGTCACTTGATTGACTCCTGCTCAAAGAGCCAAACATATGAAAACAAAAAAGTGCTTTGTCTGCCAACAAGTCAGATGCCAATCTTCCAACTGAAACAACCCCAAAGTCTATCCTATGAGAGGAGAGATGCCAAGCGATACCATGTCTACGTGGGCCAACATCCAAGGATGACTTCTAGCTGAGTCAGGTTAGTAGGGTTATATATAAATTACAAGACCTTAACCCAATAGGCCAGGGAGTTAGGGTTACTCTTATTGTTACCGGAACAACCTTATTAGGGCTGACCAGAAGTTTATCCACTTGGGTGCGACTACACTTGCAGTGCCACCACACAAGCACTGGCAAGGAAAATCCAAGGAGCTAGCCTTAATTGCAAGGTACCACTATATGGGCTACCAATACAACAAATGGACAAAGCTGAGGCTTTGTCACT